>JANTOQ010148705.1:22202-35349 GCA_027564595.1 Bythotiara depressa | reverse complement strand
TAAGAAGTTGGTTGTTCCATTGTGAACGACAAATGCCCAATTCGCCGCAGAACTTCCAACGGAGACGGTTGGTTTATATGTATATATTACTAGACGGCAAATATATTCAACTACTACTACTACTACTAATTCCAGCTTTTTCTGAGAAGAACCATTATTAAGTCTCCGACGTTTATACTATGCCCATTACGACACAAATATTTCTTGAAATAAAATGATATCTGTAGCTGAACAGTCTTTTGGTGGTAGTGCTATCACGATTGAAGATAATGTGAAGGAGCTCATAGATGGTTGAAAATTGATGCGACTTTTAGTGAATTTTCCTTGCCATAATGAAAATTTAAACTTTATGTGGTATAATTTGATTTATAACTTAAGGTGGACTCCCCCCCCCCCCCCTCGAAAATCATAATTTTTCAAAAACAAGTTATGGTCTCCCTCAGAGGTGCTTATAGTAGTAATATCCCAGTTATTATTATGCATAATCATTCAACTAGAATACCGGTTAGCTACAAAAATTAATCAAAAAATAAGTTAGATTAATTAGTGTGCCACAAGTATAGTGAATGGAGAATTCTATGAACTAACAATGAGAAAAATGAGAAAAAGACAAAGAAAAAAGGTAAGAGCCAATGGAAGATGCTTTGAGGTCAAAAACAATGAACTGGGATTAAAATTAATGGGTAAAACTGCATAATAAGATAACTTTTACGTAAAATATTGCATAAGTTACAGTTATTGAAAGTTTAAGCATGTTTTTTTCAAAACAATAAATTCTGAATTTTTATCAACGCTAACTCAGGAATGGTAAAACCTTGTGACACAAAACTTTGCGTGCTCGCTGTTCCTCTTCCTGTGGATCTACTGAATCTAAAATATGTGCAGTAAGTTCAGTGGAAATAATATTTATAGGAAATATGGGAGTTTGGTCTAAAAATAGACTAAAAAACCCCTCCGTATATTCACGTAGAACGATAAAAAGTTACATAACATTTTTTAGGTTCATAACATTCAATGTATCAATCTAACGAAACACACCAAGTTTCACGCTTCTAGCCTATGTGGTTCTGCTGATATATTTCCTGGGGATCCATTGTTTTGGGGGTATTGTGCCTAATTAATTATGCACATAATTTATTTTTAGCACTTTCTTGCTATTTTCTACTTTCATCTATTTGTATGTAACAATTGAACATAAAAATTTCCACAAAAGAGTATATGTCAAAAAATTAATATTTAGAGGCGGTTTCCACCTTAATTTATAAAGAATCATAAATCACTAAAATTAATAAAGAAAATGACAAGGAATAAAGCAATTTTTTTTTTCGATTATAATTTTGTATTTCATCATACAAAAAACAATTACTATTACTGCTTGTATACCTAAGATGTAAATTCTAACCATGAAGGGATTTTTTTTCAAGTTAGTGATAATGTTCTAATAAACTGATTGGCTACTTCCAAAGAGAATATTAAAAAAAAAGTTGAAATCTATTCAACCTTTTAGCAGACCACACAGACAAGACCATGTTAACATTGCCAAAATTGCTGTATTGGAATCTGGCATTAATTATACATACCAACATTAAGCTTTGATTCTGCTATTGCAGTTTCTAAAAAATTCTTTGCCACACAAGTGTATATCCCTTCATTCACAATTTGAACACTGTTTAATGTAAGAATATGAGTTGATGGATCGTAATCTTCACTCTCCCGTAGATCTTTTTTGTTCATTAGCCACTTCACCTACAATTTGATGATAAATGACAGCTGTCACTCATGAAATTATAAGTATCAACATATTATACATAATATTTTATAATTCTTATATAAATTTCTTATAATTGTTAACATAAATATGCTGTATATGAATAATAAAATATACTATAACTTGCTTTATGATAAAAGCATTATAAAATTTAGGTAACAATAAAATAAAAAACTCCTTACTTTTGGTGGTGGAGAGCCAGACACAGGGCACTGAATAACCACTGTAGTTCCAATGTGCACATGCAAAGTATCGCCCACTGTTGCAATAACTTCTTTTGTCTCAATCTCTGTTACAACTTTCTTAGTTGAGAATGAAATCACAGGTGCAGAGACATCTAAATGATCAGAAATAAACAAGATAATAATAAACATATAAATGTTAAATGTATTTATTTGTTGTTTTGATTTTTCCAGGGAATTAACTATTGCAAATATAAAGTATGTTAATTTGGTCAAATCTGATAAGACCCCGGGTCCCTCATTTCATTATATAGGTTAATTTATTTAATAGTTACACCCATGTTCTACAGGGTTCCTTCAATGCTCCAAATATAATAAATTCTTACTTAGTGTCGATAATCCTATTTGATACGAAACATTCTGAATTCTCCTTTGATTCATTTATTTTCCCAATGAACAGTGTAAATCAATACGATTTTAAGTCTCATAATTTTGAAATTAGAGCTAATACATAAAGTACTCACATAACATAACATCTAATTATATTTGAATAATTGAATTAGCTAAAAATGTCACAGAAGTGGTTGACTGAACAATGGCACAGTTGATCATCTGAATATTCAATAATCCAGATAATTCAGCTCAATAGAAGGATTATTCTGTTGATGATCTGAACATTGAAATAAATGAACAAAACACAGTATGACATTTGGAGCATTGAAATAAATAAACAAAACATGGTATGACATTTGGAGCATTGGAATAAATAAACAAAACACGGTATGACATTTGGAGCATTGGAATAAATAAACAAAACACGGTATGACATTTGGAGCATTGGAATAAATAAACAAAACACGGTATGACATTTGGAGCATTGGAATAAATAAACAATACACCGTATGACATTTGGAGCATTGAAATAAATAAACAATACACCGTATGACATTTGGAACATTGAAATAAATAAACAAAACACAGTATGACATTTGGAACATTGAAATAAATAAACAAAACACAGTATGACATTTGGAACATTGAAATAAATAAACAAAACACAGTATGACATTTGGAGCATTGAAATAAATAAACAAAACAAAGTATGACATTTGGAGCATTGAAATAAATAAACAAAACACAGTATGACATTTGGAGCATTGAAATAAATAAACAAAACATGGTATGACATTTAGAACATTGAAATAAATAAACAAAACATGGTATGACATTTAGAACATTGAAATAAATAAACGAAACACAGTATGATATTTAGAGCATTGAAATAAATGAACAAAACATGGTATGACATTTGGAGCATTGGAATAAATAAACAAAACATGGTATGACATTTGGAGCATTGAAATAAATGAACAAAACATAGTAAGCATCTCTGTTTAACAGTTTAAAATGCATAGTGTCCGCTTGAAAAGAATCAAATCATTTGTCATTTCTTTGCTATTTTGATTTTTCCAGGGGATTAATTATTGAAAATAATAATGTAAACTTAATTTGGTAAAAGTTAAAACTAAGTTTGGTAAAAGACCTCCTGGTTCCTCATAGAATTATAAGGTTTCCAATTTAAAATTTAAAATAACTAGGAGGTATGCTTATTCATTTTTTTAAAGGGTTAATGCAATTCTGTAACTCTATAAAAAGTACTTGTTATGCCTCAAATCTTATTCTTTCTCACATTGTCGTTGAGAAGATCTAAGGTGGAGGTGCCTAATATTTTTAGACTGAATGATTCGTAATAAACAACAGAGATTCTTATTGCTATAAACTACAATAAAATAATAGTGTTTGAAATGGATAATATTTTATATACCTGAACAAGTAACATACGTCGTTTCCACGTCATAACCATATACGTTCGAAGCTGTACACTTGTACTCGCCAGTTAATTGTTTTGTAACTTTCTTCAAAATCATTTCATAACCATTCGGAGCAATCTCAACATCTTCATTCTGTTCTAACCATTTTTCAGGGCTGCCAGTGAAAGACCATATCACAGTTGGTTTGGGATCACCAACTGCAGGACAAATCATTTGTAATCGTGATCCAGATAAGACTTTAATGTTTTGTCCAATTGTTATATTAGCTGACATCTCATTGGCTGTTATAACATCAAACATTTTTGATAAAATTCTTGCTGGTAATGGTGCTAAGCAAAAATAAAATATGTAAAGGTAATAAATAGATCGCCTTTTCAATTTATTTATCACCTGATTTTGTCATTATTTCAGCTACAAATCATAACACAATGATTATGATGTATTCTCACATTATTATATTCATGACGTGGCTATAACAATGAGATAATTAAAGATCATGTAAGGATCTTTCAATAATAATTCAAACTAAATCAGCTAAATAAAATTATCACTTTATTTGTGTTTGTGGTAAATATAAATACTAAACCTATACTACCTGATCAGTAGGCAATAAAATTGAAGTTGAAATCATTCCTGGGCTTGTGAGGGTGCTAATGAAAGCTATGTATATTTCCTGTATTGCCTGACAAGATGTCAATATGTCAATAAAAACTTCTGTGGAGGAGGGTAAATATGTCAATAAAAACAAAAACTTCTTTAAAATTTGCCAAGTTTCGAATGATTTTAATTAATTAATTTAAATTTTTAATACTGGTAACAATTCAAACAAATTCTAAAATATTTTTACAGGCATTTTTTAAAGTAAATGTTTAAAACTTCTTCGTTGATGAATAAATGTTTATCATCCAATTGAATGCAGAAGAATATAAAAGACTATCATGTTAATGATCGTCCTTGTAACAGACTATCATGTTAATAATCATCCTTGTAACATATTCTATGATAAAATGGAGATTCAGAAGAGAGCATGCTAAATGGAAAAACTTATAAACATTGACTGAAATTTGTTTAATCTTTCAAATGGTACCATTTTTACAGTTCGGTTACTGATTTGTAATGCCCAATAACTTTTGAATGCCAATCAAATGTTTTAAGCCAATGAAAACAAAGAATAAATCCACTGTACCATCTCCTGCATAATAAAGCAATACAGTAAAACAAATTTCACATAAATCATAGCTACTTTTGGTTACCATAAATTTGAATAAACACCCTGGGAGTTTATCTAATTCTTGACATTTAAAGGAGGAGAGGAGGAGGAGAGCATTTATCCCAGAGGTAGTTTATTAAAGGCTGTTTATTAAATTTTCTGAATTCATGAGAAATCAAACATGCATGCTGAGCACAAAACAAGACCAAAAGCACTTGAATATGGCAAGTTTTCCATTGGACTTTATAAAGAAGACATGATTGATGGTCCTGAAATCAGTCCAGTTTTGTTTGTTGCGCCATTTCCTCAAGACAGACCAAGAGAATGTTATTGAGATTGAAGTGTGTGGAAAAGGGAAACAGGAAGTAGGATTAGTAGTGCTATTACAAAGCATTCACGAAGAAAAAGAGATGTGTATCAATTCTAGATACATAGTTGAAAGCAAGGAACATCAAGTTCACAACTCTTGAACTTCTTGAAATACTTAACGGTATTATAACTTAAATTTCCCTCACTCCATAAATCCTCCACTATTTGTCTAGCGCAATACTGTTTAGAGGAGTAAAGTAAGTAAGTATTTATTCGCTGAATAAAGATAAATTAAAACAAGACATTACAAGACATTAACTAAATAAAAATGTTTTACCAAATATTAAATGTAAAAATTAAAGAAAGTTAAATACATCAATAAATCAGCTGGGATAATACAATTTACATTATACTGTATTTCCAAAAGTGGTCCCACATATGTATTATCATTCATCAAAATTACTAGACAGACGGGAAGAATCTATATTAATAGTAAATGAAAACACCAATGCACTTAAGTTTTAAGTATTATTAAGTATACACAGCATACCTACAATATTAATTATTGTTTTCCTTTGCACAGTACCCGCCATATTAGTAGCAGTACAAGTAAACATTCCACCATCAGAATCTTCAAGTTCATAGATAAGTGTAGTTTCATTATCCTTCAAAACAGCAATTCCTCCCTCTGAAATCACCTCTCCGTCTTTCTCCCAAATCACAACTGGAAATGGGAAGCCAGCAACAGGACAATTTATCACTACAGCAGTGTTTGGATATGTAGATGCAGTTTGTCCAACACTCAGATAGAGTGTTCCTTTTCCAGCAGTAGTATCATACATAAATCTTGGATCATTTTGTGGTGGTAAGAACTCAGGTTTAGTAGGATCTTAAAAATGGTCAAAATATAAATGTAAAACACTCATACAAACAGCCTTAGTTGGATGTAAACAAGAATTTTCCTGTTTTAGTGCTGGAAACATAATTGTTGCAAACATTCTGTGAATGTGACTGGCAGCTAGAAATATAGAAGAATTTTTATTATCACAAACTACTAAATTTAATCTGGGTTTGTGGTAAAATTAATTAATAAAATGTCCACAATCTGTTGAAATTAAGCATTTTCATAAACACTGTTTTTGCTCGCAAATCATTAGAAAGATGTAAAAAAAGATTCATTGTGTCTATTTCTGTCATCACTCTGAGCTAACACAGATCAATCTAAAAATCTAAAAACTGGCATTATTACTTGGGGAATGCTTGGAGCTAGCACAAACTAATATCTAATGCAACTAAGGTAGATCACTCAGTATGTATCTATGAGGGGGCTTTCTGACTTATTTCTTTCCAATACTGATTTCTCTTGATTTTTGAAACTTTACAAGCTGTCTCAAATTTTCCAATATATAGATTGTATACTATAACTTTACCAAGTTGTCTGTATACTATAATTTTGAAAGCTTGAATTGAGAAGATAATAACAAATTGATCACTATTAACTCAAAATAATGAAAGAAATAAGCTTTTAAAACAGAAGCATACAATGATGTATATGCATAAACATTTCTCACAAGTTGCGCAGTACACAGGGTATAAAACAAACAATCAGTTTCTAGGACAATTTATAATGGAAACTATGACAGCAATTGAGACTATTTTTGGCACACTTACTATATAAAGTTAGAGTAGTATGTAACTCCTGGAATCCATCGTAATTTTCAGCACGACATGTGTAAGTACCCCCTGACTGGCGTGCTTTACTTGCTGGCGAAATAATCAATGATCCTAAATTGTCAATATATACGTGATCATCGATTTCTACTTTTTCACCATCTTTGAAAAATGAAATCCTTGGACGAGGTACACCAATTGCAGGGCATCTGAAACCATAAGAATCATTTGTTTATTTGTATTAAGTTTAAATTAAATAAATAAACACACAAACATATAAATATAATATATAAATTCATAAATACATCAAACATTAAATGAATAAAAAAATAAAAGGTATGAAACAATGAAAAGGTAAAGATCAACAAGTGTCACACTTTAAAGACTATTCGGTTTTTTACCCATTATGCATAATTAAGGTAGGTGTCAAGAAAATTAATTATCAACGACACCCTTCATATTCCCAATCCTCCACAGAAGTATTTTTTGAGGCTTTGAGGTTTCAAAAATGTACTTTTCAGAACTCATATATACTTAAAATTTGGTATTGTATCATCAGTAATTAGAGTATTGTCATCAGTAATTAAAGTATTATCATCAGTAATTAAAGTATTGTCATCAAGCTTTAATTATCGAAAACATCCTTTGGTGCCGTCATAACATACTCCTCCACGTGTAAACTTCTAGTACCCATATGGTCTTGAACTTGGTTAATTAAAGTGTTGGCATCAAAGTGTAATTATTGCCCATACCCTTTTATCTCATCACAATGTTTACTCTCCTCTGCACAGGATTTTTTCAAAGTAGATTCGTAAGATCAGCTAAGGAATTGTCATCAAAATGCAATTACATCCCTTGGTGAATTCATGCTACAGACCAAAATAATTGCTATCCAGTGCATAATTATCTTTCCAAAAATGCACCTTACAGTTCCTGTGAGACCTTGTAACTTGATAAGTAATTTAATTAGTGCCATCAAAATGTAATGATAAGCCAAATGGTCAGTTTTGTCATCATGTTCGCTCTCCTCTGCTGATATTTTTTTAAAATATATCTTCTAGTACCTGCACCCATTTCAAGGTGATGAGAAATATATGACAGGCATTGTAAAGGCAAGAATATTTATGTAATGATAGGCCAAACATAAAAATCAAGATATTTCTCCTACATGACATCATGATTCATAGCTATTGTAAATTCAAGAGCAATGTAATCCTCGTTATACAGTTGTACAGTTGTACTAGCATTCAAAGCATATTCAAAAGAATACCAGAGAGCTTTACAACCATGCACATTACATAATACTACACCACAGGAGTACAATCGCATATTACATTATAGCAATCACTTTTTTGGCATACACAAACATATAAACATGACCAATGGTTCTTACGAAGAGGTCATCCTCCGCTTTGTGACATGAATGGGAGTCGAACCTGTAACCCTTGGATTGCAAGTTCAACTCACTCACCACTGTGCCACAGCTCCACAGTTACACCATCCGAACATTGGCTTCCTGTTTATCCTACGATTCCAACTCTAATCATTATTATAACACAATAATATTAAAAGAAAATATACAAAACGAAAATAAAGTATAAACAAACTTTTGCTGTACCAAAAAGAGGTAAAGTACCTGATACAAACAATTGTCCCACTTAATGTTTTTAAATCATCACCAATGAAAACTTCAACTTTTGTCATCCCATCTATATGTATTAGTATTTCAGTTCTATCTCCACGACCAGGTTCACGTTGTATCACTGGTTTGCTTGGTACTATAATCAGAATAAAACACCTTATTTGTGTAAATTATGCATAATTATTATTGTTATTTATTAATTTTGTCGTGACAAGCTATCGAACTGATGTCTCTGTCACTCCTCTGACAAAACAAACACTTTAATATATTTATTTAGTCACATCATATATGTTTTATGCATTGAGCATTATGAGAAAAGAAGTCAAGCTGGATTGAAGCTTTATTCAATTGCATTACTGTTGTTGATACTTTTTTGTGGAAAAAGTTCAGAAACATTTTATGATAAAGATTTTGTTCAAGTTGGAAGATATAAGTGGAGATTCCTTGCAAAGGTTTATGAACCATGACAGATTAACAGAAACATTTACTGAACACACAGAAGGAAGATGAGATTCAAATAATAGTGAAAGACAGTCTTTTGTCGATGATAACTGGTAGGTTATGATCAGGTTATGATCCTCCTGAGAGAATGAGAATGAGATCATAACACATATTAATGTTACTGTGGTTAAACATTTAATAGTTTCAAAGGTTTAAATACTCACTGAAGATCGTGCGTATTTGTAAACATTCCAAATATTAAAGATCTATTGTAAACAGATACTTTGCTGGTACAAGCTTCCAGAGATGGTTTGATAAATATAACAAACAACAGTGCCATCCACAAATATACATATTATAACCAAAACAATATGACACTGTCAGAAATGGATAACTCTCTACTAAATATCCTCGTGGACCTAATGAATGATGTAACTCAATAAGTGGTCATTCTAGAAAGAGAGTCTTCTGCAGCAGGTTTGATAAACACAGAAAACTGTGTTATAAATAAGTGTAAACAGGAAATAATTCATCTTTTGAGGAACCCCTAACTAAAATGCAAGAATATAGAACCCAGTGAGTATACCAAATGCATGGTTAGAAGGATATTTATGATAAAGTGGAAACAAATTTTTTTTAGAAAGAGAATAGGAACAACCCTGGTTGTGGGTAAGATACATTGACGACATCTTTTGTGTCTGGACACATGGGAGGAAAAAACTGGATTCGTTGTGTATGAAAGAAATGAAATCTGGATGAACTGAATTGTTTGTCTTTATTACTTTGAACACACTTTAAGAATTTGGGCTGTTTTTTTTTAAAACATGGGAAAAAACAAGGCATCATAATGGCTGATGATTCTTCCATATATGGAGATGAGGCTGGCTTGTCTCAGATTTATATATATTCAACATACATCAAATTTATAACAATAGCACACTTTAAAACAGAAAAATCAAAATATGAAATATAAAATTATAAAACATGAACAAACACAAGAGAAACAAACAATACGATACAAGAAGAAAGGCAATGTTCCCTGTAAGACACCGAAGTGATATCATCAGGAAACCTGATTAATAGGAATAACAAAAACATAGGTCAAGCAAAGGATTGTTTTACAAAAGACATTCATCAAATTGTTTCGATTGAATAATATAATCAATAACAAGAGAAAGAATAAGTTTATTCGTATTTAAGCTATAAGTAT
The DNA here is from genome assembly GCA_027564595.1 of Bythotiara depressa. NCBI lineage: Eukaryota > Metazoa > Cnidaria > Hydrozoa > Anthoathecata > Bythotiaridae > Bythotiara > Bythotiara depressa. The sequence continues at coordinate 25,084 of JANTOQ010148705.1, read as the reverse complement.
CACTACCATAAAGAAGAAGTTTTACTAATGACGAGCAGTTTAATGGAAAAAGAAAGATATTATTGTCATGAAGGTTGTCAAAAGGTATGCGTTGGGCAGAAAATATCGGACGGTTCAAAATGAAATGTTTGTTAGTTTCAATAGAATTAGTTAGTTCCACATAAACAATAAGGGTTTAAGGTATTTTGAAAATTGTGGCAGAATTTGTGTTCACGAAGGTGACTGAAATCAAGACGGAGTCTAGTTAATAAATTAAATTATGAACACTATGTACACTATGTATAGGTGCTGCAAATTTTAGTAAGTCATATTTAAAGGATGATAACGATGAGGAATTACGAATATTGGTATCAAGTTGTTCCCAATTGCTTGTGCATGAAGGAAAAAAGATGCCTTAAAACAGTTTGTTCTGGGGGCAGAAGTATTATAATGCATAAAAGATCTAAGTTTTTATGCGATTGAGTTCTTACTTTTGGGAAATAATTTTTTTTAAATAAATAGGACTTAGATTATTTATAATTTTATAATAGAAACATAGCCACCACCTATACCATCTTCTGTGTCTTAAGCTTTCCAATCCCAGTTTTTGATACAATTTGTCATAGGAAATACCATATATGACCCCTGTTTATTGCCAGTAATGCATTGTATTGCAAAGATTCAATATTTTGGCAAAACGTGTCATTAAGTGGGTTGTCATAGATTATAATCCCCATCATCAAGGTGTTGTCTAATAAAAGATTAGAAGCTTGTGAAATTACTACAGATCTGTACTGTTAGCAGTGCACTTTCAGTCCTGTCATCCAGTCCACATCAAAAGATCTACAGTTTATAGCCCAACCTTAAGGATCAGTCCTGTCATCCAGCCCACATCAAAAGATCTACAGTTTATAGCCCAACCTTAAGGATTAGATGTATTTGCTCAGCAGAAGAAACCATTAAGAAACACATCAATGACTTGAGATCTTGGTTTACTGACAGAAAATATTGAAAAAGGGTAATGAATGAACAGTTTTAATTGAATGTGCCCAAAGAAGAAGGAGAAAAATGTTAACAATGCTGTTCTTGTTAAATTACCACCCTGTTCTTAATGTGGTTAACAAAAAATATTTCAACTTTTCCCAAGATGAAGAAGCTATGTGCTTACATGGACACCCTTCATGTTATACCGAAGCCCAAGAAATCTTAAAAGTCATCTAGTAAAGGTTAGAGTATCTTTGTCCAACAGGACAAGAGGTTCAATGAAATGTGGCTCTTCTCGTTTCCATACTTGTAGTTGTGAATGAGAGGTTATCATTGGAATAAATATAAAAGTTGCCACCAGAAGAGAAGAATGTTCTTACATGAGCTTTCATCAACATTCTTTGGGCTGAAGAATTGTGAAAAGGAACATTTATTGATAAGACTTATGTTTCAACTCCCACTGCAAGGAAATTCTTCTGGATAAACATTCCTAAATCAATGTCTCCTGATTGTTTAAGAGGAGGAGGAGAGCTACAATAATTGTTTATTATCGTGTACTGAGTGTATTTTATTTTACTGAAAAATAATTAATTTATTATTTTACTTCATTAATAGTTTTATTATTAATACTTCTCATTAATACTTTTCGTTAATGATGTCAAAATAATATACTCTGCAATGTTTTGTAATCATGTGATTTTTACAAATAATATTACCATCCTACGTAATATCAAAATGTAAGCAGAATCTTTTCACTTTTGTTATCACCTAATCTAACATGCCAAGAACACACAGGGGCTTCGAAGATTCAAACATATTTTCATGCTCCTAAGGTAGCTTCCAACTCTTTTGTTATGATAAATTAATATTTCCCTTTTCTGCTGTTCGTTTATCAATGCAGAAATCTTATAACTAACAACACTTTTTAACTACAAACTACATAATCCAACATTTATAAAAAAAATGTTTCAGAACAGGAATTCACTCATGCATGATTCAGTTTAAAACATTTCTTTTGTATCACAAGAATAAATAGTCCACTCTTCACCTTTTGTATATATATATAAAACTTTTGAAATATTGTAAGACATGTATACCATTAACTAATTTTTTCCTGCTGTTAAGTTTAAAAGATAATGAGCTCTAGCTGCTCTACAGAAGTTTGCTTGTAATTGTGAGCATGTGCAGTTGTGTGTTGCTATGATTTTTCCCATTTTCAAGATTGTGGCATACATTCCATTTTTCACATTTTTAATAAGTTATCGTGTTTGATGTTATTCAGTGAACTGTGTTATATGGAAATAGCAAACTTTATCAGAACAATGACTATGTTTGTAGTATGGGAAGGTAAAGACATGTCACAAATATTTCTTGTTAAGTTTTGAAACAAGCATATTTGCAACTTAGATATTTAGCTTGCTTGCTCACTTACCTTAATCAAGTTATTTCATGTCTCAGATTTTAATTCCAGGAATACAAAATTCCGTGCCACAGCACTTATGACAAACACAATATTTCATGTTCTTTCAACACTTTTTCAAGTTTCACTTAACATTTTTATACAAAATAATAAATGATGACCAGTAATTTGCTAATTCTTTCATTATAAATGTATTTAACGTTTGGGCTTTGTTTACCTTGAAATTCTTCCGAAAGATGTAAGATTAGTATAACTGTATTCTCACCTACTATATCAATTAATGAGCTCTCCCTAACTGATCCAAATGCATTTACAGCAGTACATGTATATAGACCACTAGATGTCAGATCATTTGTATCAATAACAACATGATCACCAACAACTGCTAATATCATTCCATCCTTCTTCCATGAAATTTGTGGCTCAGGTGAACCTTCAGTCAAACACAAAAGCTTTACTTTAGAACCAGTTAATACCCTGTAGTCTTGACCAATCTTTG
>JANTOQ010148705.1:9574-22102 GCA_027564595.1 Bythotiara depressa | reverse complement strand
TAGGATTGTATGGAAATCGTAGCATTTTGATTGGTTTCCCATCATTTTGTATTTTATGATACAGGCCCTGATCTTAGAAGTCAACTGTTGAATTCTATAAGTAACAGAGTGAAAAATGTCAAATGCAAACAACCTGTAAACAACCTGTAAACAAACAATGTCTCCTTTAAATATATACATCAGTAATATCCACAAATAGAAGAAAAATAAATAAATAAAATGTGCAACACAAAAAATATCCATCTTAACCCTATAGTACCAAGTGTCCCCAAATTTATCTATATATTCATTTCTTTGCTGTGTTGCTTTTTCCAGGAGTGTTACTAATTGGAAATAAATAAAAAATTAAAGTTGGTAAAAGTTGATAAGTCCCCCTGATCTTTCATAAAATTATAAAGGTTACTATTAAGGTGGGCGACCACATAAACTTTTCTTGTAGTGCAGGTACATAATTTTTCTTTTGCAAAACATTTTGGGAATCTTTCCACACGTTAGGTACGTATTTTAAAAATAAAACCCATCATGCATGCTGTGTATGCATATATAGTGGACGAAGATTAGCTTAGTAAATTTAGCTCTTTTCCTTTCTTACTCTTTATTTGATCTCCTTTTTTATTTTGAAATTTTCTCCGGCACAATTAACGGAAAAAATTATATGCTACAAAGTACAACATTCCGAAAGTTATTGTGGAAAAATACACTATGTGAAAATATGATTTTTTAACCTAGAAAATCATACTGCAGTAAAACTTGTGATAGCTTTTTTAAGCTAGAAAATCGTAGTAACGGCAATAAAATCTAATTCAAGATAGCTACTTAAAGTCATAAAATTGTAGAAATGGCCATAAAATATCACTCCTTATAGTTTTATTAAGCTAGCAAATTGTAGTAGCGGCCATAAAAGTTTACTCACTACAGTAGTAACAGCTGTAAAAAGTTACTTAGCTATCATGAGTGACATTTACAACCGTTTATTACAATTTTCTGGCTTTAGAATCTTATCCTGATGCAAGAAAGCTATAGTTCATGATTTAACAGACAATTTTATTAGCTTTAAAAAGTCTGCATATCATGGCTTTGGAAATCAAATATCATGGCTTTAATGTTTAAAATTTTTTCTTCAATGGAAAAATTATAAAAAGAAAGACATATTGAGAAAGATAAACAGCTTTTACTTTATCATTTACTTCTGGTTCATATTGGAGGTACTCAGCATCTAGACAATCTGTTTATTTATAATGGAATTCCTGTTCTTCTTTCTTTCTTTCTTTTATGAGAAATATAATAACTAATAATAGTATAACATCCAAATTTTATTTAGAATAACAATGTTTCCATGGGGTAGTTAAATTTAATAATATTTTAATAAAACACAAACAGACCTTACTGGTACCATTTCCAATCCCCAGTTTCTTTCATTTAATGGAAAAACTATTCCAAATATGAAAGGAAAATTCCCCTTAGCAACCGTGGCTGTTTTCCTAAGCAACCACATTTTTATAGACTTTCATTTTGATAACCAAGTTAGAAATCCTTATTTGCAACACTGTACTGATCTTTCATTTCATCCATTAAAATATATAGACTATTAATGCTTAGAGAATATTATTAGTTTTAGTTTCTTTAATAACTCCATACCTTTTTTGTCATAATATCTGCCATGTCTTGATCTATTAATGATAGATCACTTGTCAGAAGGTTGGGACCAGCAAGCACACTGTTGTGTGGGGATGAGCCTTCAATTAGAATTCTTGGTCTTAAAGGAACTAAAATAAAGAAGGAAAGAATATTAGTCAAATTAGAGATACTGGGATGCACTTTACCTCAGCTTCAAAATTAATAATATGTGGGCATGTTCTCCTCCTCCAGTATTATTTAAAAATTGGTATGTAACTTAAACAAGCAGTGACCATAAAAAAAGCTGATTTACTAATATTTTTCAGTTCACTGATTTTGCTGGTGGTGTTGTAACATTTGCAGGAAAATTTATTTCGGAAATATGAAGAAGAAAACATTTCTTATGTGTGTTTATGAGGGTTTAAATTCAGCCAATATCACAGTTTATTTTGCCACCCACACTGAGCTCTTTTGAGTTCACCTCAGCTCAAAGTGGGTGTCTAGGGCAATGAGAGAAGTAAGAATAACCATAATTGATGATTATATTGTTTCTTTCTCTCATGTCCCACAATGCATCTAGGCCTAGGCCTTCTACATTATAGTTGTTCTCTACAGTTATTCCACTTCAGCAGAAGTTTGTTCCACCACACACCCTGTTGCTTGTATCATACAGAAGTTTGTTCCTCCACACATCCTGCTGCTTGTATCATATAGTTTGGACTTTCATACATACTATGTACATATTATCCTATTGTTTTCTGTCCAGGCCCAAAATGGCCCAAAAAGCCCCTCTTAATTTCTAAGAAAATGAGGTCCTTTTTGGTAAAAATGTTTAAACATGAGGCACATTTTCAGGAATGTGACCACAAAAGTGCCCTTTTCCTATACTACCTGACCCTGCCCTGTGATTCTAGATTTGCCACTGATCAGTGATATGTTCTTCATCAGAAGCTGATTACAGCACAGGAGTAAAAGATGTAATTTTCAATAGTTTATAGTAATGTTCTCTTGTACCTTGTTTTCATTTAAAAAACCCAAGAACTTCGTAATTAATACATTTTTTTACATTAAGTGAAACATTTTTTTCTAAGATTTCAGCTCTGAGAGTTTTACAAATATGGTGACTGATGTTTTCAGTAAAAGTCTATGTATATGAGCTATTGTTTTGTACATTTACAGCCTACTAGAAGAACAGATATTCTACACATATGACATAATTTTGACTGAGTTTAAATGGAAAATTAAACACAAAAGCAGAGCTATGCATTGTATTTATTTTTATCTGTTTTATAGATTCCATAGATTAGATTAAGCACTCTTGGTTTAATTTAGCATAAAAAAAGTATTTTCAATTCAAAAAGTATTTTGCCACTTGTTTCTACTCCTCATGTGTACCGCATATAAAACAACAAGAAAGATGATTCTAACATCTGTCAGAGGAAATATTCTTTAACTAATTTAGCTAATTAAATACCTGTCCTCCTCCTGCTGGGTGTTAAATATTACTACCATAAATATTTTTCTGAAAAAAGTCAATGATAAAAGCATAGCCAGTTAAATATACATTTACACAACATTGTTTCCAGGTTTCATTTGCCAATGCTTCTTTTTCACTAATGTTTAATTTTAAAAAGCTATTCTGCTAAACGTATTCTGCACAAGCTTTTATTTCGTTTTAAAAAGATCTGGCGAGTGACTGTTTACAGCAACTACTACAATTGTCTAGTTTTCAAAAGCTATCTAATGTGACTTTTACAGGCACTGCTATAATTGCCATTGTATGTGATGTTGGCTGATATTGGATATTGTCAAGGACTGCCCTGGATTAATGTAAACAATGCAATTCTTCAGTAGAAAGATTTTAGAAGGAACATAAGAAATTGAAACTTTGTAGGAGAAAAATGACATAAATTTCTTTATTTCACTGCTTTTCCTTTATTCAATTCTGGTCTACAGGAAGTGATACTCAACATCAAGACAACTAAGAATAAGCATGTAGGTTCTAATTGTTTATCTTTTAACACTTTAATACATGTCCCAGGAAAGAAATCAAATAATTTGTCATTTCTTTGCTTTTTTAATTATTAATAAGGTTATATTGAAAATATAATGTAATGTAACATAAATTTGGTAAAAGCTGATAAGACGCCCTGGTTCCTCATAAAATTAAATATTTCCATTGGGAAGTTTACTAAAACCAGGAGGTAAGCTTATGCATTAAAGAGTTAGAATGAAATTAAAGAATTATTACAAATAAATTAAAGCATTACAAAAGTACAATTTAACTTAAAGATCTAAAACTGCATTTGCTGACGATCTGAAGCATTTATAAACATTTGCTGACGATCTGAAGCATTTATAAATGCTGTTGGCCCTCAGGCCACGTTTATTTGGAAGTCAAAGGGGAAATGAAACCAAACTGACGTGAACTTTTTTCTTCCACCTGAAGTGAATTTTGTAAACAAGAATTCATTTATTAAAATTTAGCTAAAGCTACAGTTCACTTCTCTCAAATTCAGAGTCTTCATAATTAACTTTGGGATTGATGTTTACATGCCACACCGGTTTCAGATTTCACTTTGGTCCATTTGACTGAAGTGAAAATAACATAAGTGAATTTCACTTCACTAAGGCATGTAAACACTATAAAGAGACAAACAGTAAACTGAATTGAATATGTGACATCTCACGCTGGTTTGAGTTCACTTTGGGTCTCATATAAAGGTGGCCTCAGAGAGTCAATAAAAAAATGTTAAAATAAAAACATATATTCTCCAGGTATACCAATATTATTCTCCTGCTTGAAAAATAGATTCATTTGCTTTGATGTTATGCTGCCATGTTTCTCAGGAAGGTAGAACCACAGGGTTCTCATAAGATGTTTGACAACAAGATATTAAAATCACATTGTATAAACTGTATCCAATATTTCTCTTCATCTAACATTTGTAATCAATAGAGGTTATTATTATTTCATGACAATTACAGTGACATAATATACTGTACCATTTTCGAGAATGGTTTATGAATATTTATTTGCCATCGACAGAAACCATTATGGGGGAATTTTCTGGAAATTCTACATAATGATAATCATTCAAGTACTTGGGATAATACTTTTTCTGCTAAACTTAAAACAAAATGGCCAAACTTACCATAAACACCAACCTTCATGGATGCAATACTTGGTTCACCAATTCCATTTGATGCAGTGCATGTATACACTCCTCTCAATTGTTTGCTTACAAGTGGAATAGATAATGTATATCCTTCTCGTTTGATATAAAAGTTTGTACCAGCATTTATAACTCGGCCATTATGTGTCCATTTTATTTTCGGTACGGGTGTACCTGTTGCAAGACAATGTATTTCAACATTCCCACCATCCATAACACGAACAATCCCACCAAGATCAAATTCTGATCTTGATTTTGTTGATATTTTATTTTGGGACACAGGTGAAATCTTTGGTGGCTTTGGGGCTAAAATAGAACATTCTTAAAATTGACTCAATTGTTTTTAACAAAGAGCCAAGAAGAAGATCATCACTAAAACATTCAATTAGGTTATTACTACAACCTTGGACAAAAATTAAAATGTGTTATTATTATTATCATTTATTGCTTGTGTTACTTTTTTCTCCCCCACTCCCCCACATCAATGTTGTTGACTCGAGTACTCCCCCACATCAATGTTGTTGACTCGAGTACTCCCCCACATTAATGTTGTTGACTCGAGTACTCCCCCACATCAATGTTGTTGACTCGAGTACTCCCCCACATCAATGTTGTTGACTAGAGTACTCCCCCACATCAATGTTGTTGACTCGAGTGCTTGTTATGAGCCATTTGTGAGGAAACGACATTGAAATTGGGGGAGCAGGAAATTAGGGGAGCAGGAGATAAATAAGTGCAATTGATCACAATTCCCAGCATATTTTGGCCAGGGTTGTAGGGCCATCAAGGACTTATTAATTCAAACAATATAATGAATGAATGCAATGAATGTATACCTGGTTAATTGAGTTTGTAAAAATGGTAGAACCTTGAAAAGATTTCAGAATGAAATGCTGAGAATGTCATTAGTATGCTCAAGATTCCAAAAGATCTAGCGTGGCTGGACCATGCTTATCTGACCATGACCATGACCATGCTTATCTGACCTACACTCAGAACTAAAAAGAACTTTGATTGATTTGGTTAATTTGGATGATGTTCAAATGCTGAATTAGATAGACCATAAGAAACAAGAATATAACTGGTATCAAAATAGAAATATTAATTTGTGACAATGACCTGATCACACTTTCTACAAGACATACAGTGTTTGAATTAAGTGATCATGAGTTGCCATCAATTTTTAAACTTCACATTCTCAAATGCTCCAAACACTGGAAAATCATGATTTCAAAAACGTTTGACAAATGTTTGTGGCACCTAAAATCATGGAAAACCAAGTTTTAACATAAGAAATCATTGTTCACTACACATAAAATGACAGTAAAACCATGCTTGGTCATTAGAAAGCTTCGTTCACTGCACATAAAATTGTGGGAAATCCATATTTAAATGCCAGGGATTCTAACTAGTGACAAGTCAAATGAAGGTAATACCACATTTTAACATTAGTAACCTCCATTAAAAGCTCATAAATTGTTTTAAAACCATTAAAAGAGTTTCAATAGATGAGTCAGATTCATGGAATCATGTAGAATTTCGACAGTAGAGCAATATTAGGAAAATGCTTTTTTATAAAAGTGCACTAGCAAGCATGATTGTTATCAACAACTACACTTTCATTCTCTAGATACTTTAAGGAATAGGTGAACACTTGAATTTATTTATTTATTTATTGTTTTTGCATGTTTAGTCAATGCACAAAACAAAAGTGTAAAAAGAGATGGCAAATCTTATATTGAATTGTGAGAACTACTGGTTACTCAAAGAGCAATGTTGAGTTTACAATTAATAAATGTAAACAAACAAACAACAACAAAGTTCTTGATAGTTGAAATTTATTGTTTGTTTTTGTTTCCTTGGTTTTGGGATGTTTTTCACTCCCAAATTTATTGTCAATCTTTGAAGCTTTCAGAACTTCAGTTGACACAATATTTTAATTTTTTAAATTATTTATTTATTATTGAATATTGAGCACTAACATTATGTACAGTATGGTGAAATCTGACATTGTATCAAATAATTACAAAAACAAAATATTCCATAAGTAAACACTAGCCTGAGGTTTAAGAATGTCCCATAAACCTGAAAAATATTGAAATGAAATAACCTTGTCAAACAAACCTTATTTTAAAGAGGGAAACAATATATTTTTTAATGTTATATTTTTAATAGTAATCATTGACTTTCATGTTGACATTTTAACATTTTAACAAATCCTAACATTTTAAAAATATTATTTACTTTTTATCTCATTGCTATTTCACAACATGGATTTCATAACTTATTGTGTGACCTGATAGTAAGTATAACAGAAGGTGCTGGGATACCCATGACAACACCGTATGTTAGCATAATAAAGTTGCCCTGGATATCCCCTGGATATTCAAACACTAGAACATCCTTGTACAGTCTGTCTAAACACATAGCTTCCATAGAACTTCCTTGTACAGTCTGTCTAAACACATAGCTTCCATATTAAAACCTTACACAAATGTTTAATTCAAAATATTTTGCTTTAATAGAATTGTAAAAAATATATAACTACTAAACTAAACACTGCAGAAATTAAGCCCTTTTAAAATCACAGTTTCTGTAAAAGCTATATACCAATTTGAACTGCTATGAATCCTGATATTTAAATGATATTTTTGTTCTTTTCCAGGTGGGTTCTTTCCTTTACATTGTTTAAAACTTTCCATTTTTCATACACAGTGTCCCTTACCGCCACGCTACTCACTAATGATCCAGATCTTACAAATTGAACAAAATCCATCCAGGGAAATCTAGAAATCATAGAATTCCTACAAAACATGGTTTCAATTTAATGGCAACTTCATTATGCTAACAGACAGGGTTGCATGGGTAGACTGGGGTCTTCAGTTGCAGTGGAAATATAAAATGCAACCTCATGAGAATGTATGCAGCACTACCTATGCCCTCTCGCTCACCAAAGGTTTCAGACAAAATGACATTTGGATGACATTATCATAAAAGAGCTTTACCTTGAAAACTTTTATGATCATGTCAATAATTTTCACACAAAAATGAAATTCACTGTTGAAAAAGAGAAAAATGCATGTGCTCCATTTTTAGATACTCTTATCAAACTGAATGACAACAATGATGATGGGAGCATTTCTATATTAGTTAATAGAAAACCCACTCACACAGATCAATATTTTAACTTCCAATAAAACAACATACAAAGTTAATCATTCAGAATTATGAATGATTATTTTCATACTAAAGTAATGATTATTAAATTCAACAACGATCTATGACTGCTAGTTGCATTTTAGAGGCTCTAGAACCTACATTAAATGACGATCGATCTATGACCTAGATAAAACCATGATCTACAGTGCTCGATCCATTTTAAGCCTCTGCAACATAGATTAAACAATGATCTACAACCTGAATTAAACAGGGGGTTATTATATTGTATTACCTAGGAGGAAACATTTAAACTAAAATATTATTTTCATTTTTTACCCCCTGATTATGTGAATAATGTTCAATTCCCTACTCATAAAAAGACTAACTAAACAGGGGGTTAGAAAAATTGTATACACTAGGATGAAACATATTTAAACGAAAGTTTATTTTAATTTCTTACCCCCTGAATATGTGACTAATGTTCACTGTCTGGACATCTGAGGTTTCTAACAGGTAAATTAAACAGACAGTTTGTGTAACAGGTCAGTTTCATAACCCTTAACCTGGTTTCTGCTTGCTTCTTAACTACAGCATATTTATATGATTATTCTCACTCATAATGCAGGAAACAGTTTTTAGGGTATAATCCAGACATATCCGACCATGGGAGTAAGGGAGTTTGAAACTTATGGTCGCTACTCCATTTTCTAGCCTTAAAAACCTACCGTGAATGAGATTTTACGATTTTCTAGCGTTAAAAACCTATCGTGAATGAGTTTTTATTGCCATTATAACAATTTTCTAGCTTTAAAAAACCAACCGTGAATAAGTTTTTATGGCCGTAATTACAATTTTCTAGCTTTACAAACCTACCGTGAATGAATTTTTACAGCCCCTATTAAGATTTTCTAGCGTTAAAAAACTATTGTGAATGAGTTTTTAAGGCCGTTATTACAAATTTCTAGCGATAAAAACCTACTGTGAATGAGTTTTTACAGCCGTTATTACAATTTTCTAGCTTTTAAAACCTATCGTGAATAAGATTTTATGGCCGCTATTACGAATTTCTAGTGATAAAAACCCACCGTGAATGAGTTTTTATGGCCCCTATTACAATTTTCTAGCGTTAAAAACCTATCGTGAATGAGTTTTTACTATTACGATTTTCTGGCGTTAAAAATCTTTCGTGAATGAGTGTTTACGGCCGTTATTACGCTTTTATAGCTGTAAAACCTATCGTGAATGAGTTTTTATGGCCGTTATTACAATTTTCTAGTTTTTAAAACCTATTGTGAATAAGATTTTACGGCCGCTATTATGATTTTCTAGTGATAAAAACCTACAGCGAATGAGTTTTTACGTCCCCTATTACGATTTTCTAACGTTAAAAACCTACCGTGAATGAGTTTTTACAGCCGTTATGTCATATTTTTTCTTAACCTCTGCTAAGTTTGTGGAAACCAGTCTGGTGCATCTTTTTAATTTGAAGGAAGGAAAACTCAGTCACCTGTAAAAATACTGTCAAAAATGAATGGAGAAGCTATTCTTTAAAATAAAAAAGTAGCACTGCAAAGAAAACTGCGCCAGAATTAAATTCTTAGAAAAATAAAAAGTGTCTCTGGTATCATAAATTGAATGCAACAATATTCTATTTAGAGTGGCTAGTGCTCATCTACTTCATGAATCATCCTGATGTAATAAACAGCCGTGGATATTTAAATAACAATTAGTTAAGTTAAAAAGGCCCTGGTGACAAGTTTGGTTTGCACTACTAGAAATGAATAGCAAAATGAATAATGCTCAATAAATATCTTCTTTACTCTTCTTGCAGGCATTTTCTAAGAAATTTGAAATAAATGTCTAGACATTGATTGAGTAATGTGAAGCAAATGTTTGTAGGTAAAATGATATTGGGGATTTTCAGTTGAGAAATTATCAACATTTATGAAGAAGTAATACATATAAAGGTTTAGAATAAAAATAAAATAAAATCAACCTATAAGTATGATATCTAGTAACAATACAGTATTATATGATAAGATCAGAAAACGGAGGTTTCCGATCGTAGAGAGATCAAACTTTTGCAAGAGATTAGAAATATCCTATATAATAAGAATGATAATTAGTAATTAGTTTATGTCTCAAATGACTAACAATCAACAATATAATATTTTGTTTAATCATCACACGCGTGGAAGCTATATTAATCAAAATAATTTTAAGTGTGTATTGTTCTCTATCATAGAAAATTTATATTTTAAAAATACAACAAAACATATACACTCCACCCATCCACACCACACGTGGGCTGGAGTGGATGGTACTAATACTTTTGCAGTATACTGTATAAAAAAAAATGAAATCGCCAAACACTGTTTTCTTCATAAATTAGACTGGGACAATATGAATGTAATAGACTGTGAACAAAATATTGTTGCAAGAAAAACCAAAGAAACAATTCACTCAATGAGTGATAAAAACCATAATTAATAGTATCCAGGGGCTAATACAGGATTTGAATTTGGGCAGTGCCAGCCACCCCCAGTGGGGTCCAGGGGCAAAGCCACTGACATCATTTGAGTCTTTGGTGTTTTAGAAGTTCAAATCTATCACTTTTTGGCAACATTTGTACGTATATTATATGGACATTTTTTATTAATTTGGGCATGAGAATTTTGGCGCCCAATAGTGCTTTTCACTATGGAATATGTTCTGTATTAGCCCCTGGTATCTCATATAATATACTAGATATATGGACACCAGCTTTGACCAAATGCAAAAATGGGAATTAGTAACTAGTTATTGGAATTGATGGATCTAGATAATACTCATAAACTGTCACTTTTATGCCTGGAAAACATTTGCCCATAGAGGTGTGAATTTTTATACATCCATAGAGGTGTGAAGTTTTATACATCCACAAAAAACATTTCCAGTGTAGGTGTGGAGTAATGAAATTTTGATCCTCATTTATTCGTATCTCACTACCCAATGATGCCAGAAGTATCTCTCAAAATGAAACCCAGAGTTTAAATCATTCAGGTCCATGACATGATAAATATATCACATCATTATCAATTCCAATATTGGACTGACAAACATCAATCTTACATGTAATTGGTTTTCATATTTTGTGAAAAAGTTTATGTTTTAGGATACACATAAACCTTCAGCATAGGGTTGATGAAAATCGTTAATATATTTTCATATTTTTTTTAGGTCATAAAAGCATATATTTCTGAAAAGCTTAAAAAATGGCCTATCCAACGGTCATAATATTATTAATTAATATTTTATTTAAAAGAAGAAAACTTTTTTACCTGTCAATATTCGAAGAGTGAAAAGGTACAAAGGCCTTGTGTCTTCTAGTTGAAAATTATATCATCGGAAAGCTCGCGTTCTGAACTCCAAAAACCGTGTCTTGTTCCTTTTTATTTTGAGTTAGTGAGAATAAAATCAGGAAAATATGTTACTTACACATAAAAATGTTTGAAAAACTTCCTCACCCTTTATTCATTCATATCTCGTGATCAATAAAATATAAAGAAAAAATGAGACACAGTTTTGTAGAGTAAAGATCATTGATTCTTACTATGACAAAAGCAACGTTTTCCCGATTTTTCCTTGTACCTTTTCACTCTTCAAAGTTAGGGAATAGCATAAAAAACGTTCCTAAGAAACAGCGTTTTAAAGATTATTATGGGTGGATAAACTAAAAAAATAAATAAATAATTAAGATTGCAGCTGATTACGTCTCATGAGGCAGGTTTGTTTACTCATCTTTTGGTACAGTTTTGTAATTACTTACAATAAGGTGTAATTTCTTACAAAATAAGAAAGAAATGGAAGGAAAAAATGTTCGTTACCATAGTAACCATTAGTAAAAATGTTAGGAAAATGAATCTCTCTTTGCAAACATTTTTTTTAAGTACTTTTTTTTACTTCGGATCTTTTGTGATGAGAAATTTATATATCTAATTTTAAATAAATATTCTATGCAAAATAAGCTTTTAAATTATATAAAATTCTCATTTTGGCAAAAATATCGATTTAAAGGTTATGTGTATCCTTAAAAATATGATTTGGTTATTGGTTATTTGGTTATTGTTATATATAAATATTATTGTTATATATAAATACTATTGTTATATATAAATATGAGAAATAGTTTTAAAAAATGAAACTTTAGCATCAATCCTTTAATGCATAGTGTACCCCCAGAAAGGGATAAAATCATTGGTCATTTCTTTATTATTTTCCTTTTCCCAGGGAGTTAATTATTGGAAATATATTTGGTAAAAGGTTTCCAATGAGAGATTTAATATAACCATGAGGCATGCTTATACATTAAAGAAAAGGATTAAGAGGATCATAACATGAGTGTATTAATTAATGTTACATTCTCAAAAACTTTATTTTGTGTAACAATCTCTTTTAAAAACTTTATTTTGTGCAACAATCTCTTTTAAAAACATTATTTTGTGTAACAATCTCTTTTAAAAACTTTATTTTGTGTAACAATCTCTTTTAAAAACTTTATTTTGTGTAACAATCTCTTTTAAAAACTTTATTTTGT
>JANTOQ010148594.1:0-15053 GCA_027564595.1 Bythotiara depressa | reverse complement strand
TTTAGTGTCTTCTTTGATTTCTTCATATCACGCAAAAATTCACCTCATGCAATCAGGGAGGATATATATCCTCCCTGACATCCGCTATAACGAATACGCACGGGAGCAAATTATTTCTTCGATATAACGAACGTTCGTTAGATCCGATTTGTTAAAAACAAAAGATTTTTCGCGAAAACTACGAATTTTCGGTATTAACACAACACTTCTGTGCAACACTCCTTTTTTTATAAGAACCAGTAAATTTAATTTGAGGCTGAGATGTTCTTAAGTTTTTACCTGTTTTAAGGATAAAATGTTGTTAATTTGTTCTTAGCTAACGAAATTCCAATTATTGTTGCTGATTCTATTGTTCTTGAAACTTACGTTAAGGGACATCATGTTTATAACAGTATCTGGTCACCGATTATACCGCCGTTTGCGTCAAAAAAAATGGCAAAATCGTTGGCCATCTTAAAAAAGGAAACAGTGGACGATATGCAAAGACCTTCTTTTACTTCCTGCGCAGCGATCCATATTCATAATGTACAGCGACAGTTAAAGGGAAGAGATGTAATTTGGGAGATAGAGAAGGATTACAAGTTCTATGTAGCCTCAACGTAGTTGGACAGACTAAATATGTAAAAATCCTAAGGTAAGAACTAATGAAAATAAAAGAGATCTGATTGTATATATATGTACATTGTACTGCATTTTAAAATAAAATATTTGAAAACGACCTCTTTTTTGCCGAAAGTGTTTTTCTTGCTTGCCCTTTGGAAGAAGTTCGTTATAGAGGACATTTTCTTGGGAAGGGACCATAAAATGAGTTCGTAATAGCGAATTGTTCGTTATAGCGGGGTTCGTTATAGCCAGTATAAAATATAAAGATTTCAGTAGTGAAACTCTAGGGATCGACCATTTTGTTCGATAAAGCGAATGTTCGTTATGTTAAACAAAGGGTTAGGATAGGGAAGAAACGTTTATATTAAATCAATTTTCTGTATTTCAGCTAACTTGTTTCGGCCTGATTGTCCTTCTTCTGAGCTGTAGATGATTGAATGTGTACATACAACTTGACATCATTTACTTATATCGCGCAAATTAAAAATGGTGACCCATGCATGTATGTATATGTATGTTAGTTAAAATATTATTAAAATATAAATAAACATATGAAACAAATTTGGTACTGTATACACCCATACCATACCATCATAAAAGCGTTCTATTAAAAAGGAAAAAAGGCCCTAGGAACGAGGTAGATCGTAATATAAAAATGCTACTTTAAAAACATTTTCTATACTTCCGTAAAATGTATATAAAATTAAATTAATACTAGAAGAAAGAAAGAAATAAACACTTGTATATTCACATATACATATAACCTATTCCAGATAACCTATTCCAGGAATATATTGTTTGCAAAGTCATCAAGGGCATTGGTTTGGTATCCACTTTTTAACAGCAAATTTAAATGTTTCTAAATTGTTACTATATTTAACATCATTAGGTATCACATTCCAGACCTTACAACCAAAATATTTTAGTGAATCGTGACCATAATGTAAAGTGTGAATGCATGGTTATGCTATTATTTTCCCATTTAGTGAAAAGGTCTTTGATAATTTTATTTGCAATGCCGTTATTTGATTTATAAATTTCAATCGCAGGAACGTGTATATTTCTATGATGAGTGGATAGTGAGCCATCTTTTAACAATAATTCTTCAAAATTAGAACTATCATCTTCATAAAGTGATCTTTCGTGTAATTTATAAATTTTATTGTTCATATTTCTATCAATAATATCAATATCAATGAAACCTCTATACTAAAGGTGAGTATGAAAAGTGTGATTCTGTAAATGATTTCATTAAAATTATCCTTTGTTCCAACGACATTAGTCGACTTACTCGTGCTAATGCTGATATTTGTCTACCCACATTCTTACAAAGATTTGATATATGATTGTTAAATGATAGATCCTTATCAATATTTTTTCTAATAACTTTTCACAAGAACTTTCCCATATTTTTACTTTTCCAATATCTGCCCAAATATGCTCATACTTGTGACCGACCAGCTTTCAACAGATGACACTTGTCCTCATTTAACTTCATGTGATTCTATTCAAACCATTCAAGGGCTAATAGAGAATCATGTTCTAATCTTTGTAATACTGTGTTAAGACTCACATCACAAGTACAAAAGGTGGTATCGTCACAGCATAGTTGCAAACATCAGTTTCTTCATTAACCCTATTAGGCCTGGGCTTTTTGGGTCCCGAGATCCACATTGTGCCCCCCCCCCCCCCTCATTATCTTCCAGACTATAAATGTATATATAACCAAATTTGGTACATACATACCCCTGACCTTCCTCTATCATGTAAAACTAAAATGGCGGTGTTAGTCACGTGACTTTTGCTGACGTCAGCATTTTTGCACGAGCAAAATTATATTTTTTAACATTTTTCATTGGTACGGCATAAAATGCGAGTAACTACATGATATTTTCATCAATTTTATATAATTTTGTATTAATCTACATAAAATTTCCGATCTAATGATATATAACATGATAAAACAATTTTTTTTTAATTGTGTTTTTTAACATTTTTCATTGGTACGGCATAAAATGCGAGTAAATACAAGATATTTTCATCAATTTTATATAATTTTGTATTAATCTACATAAAATTTCCGATCTAATGATATATAACAAGATTAAAAAAATTTAAAAAAATTTTTGTACATTTTTGGTTCCAGCACCTTTCACAAAATGCTGAAAATGAACAGGTATTTTTCCCAAATTGTTTTGACTGTTCTTCCAAGTATAAAATTTTGTAAAACAGATCATTGATATATATATATATATTAAACAAAATTGGGCCCAATACTGAACCCTGTGGTATATCTTGTGTCAGTTCTGCCCATGAACTAATTTTAATGTAAATTTTTGTACGTTTCCATCTATTTGATAGATAATATTTAATCAACCTAAGAGCTGATTTGCTGAAACCATATGCATTTAGTTTAGCTATGAGAAGATTATGATCAATAGGGAAAGCCTTTGAAGATCCATAAGCATTGCACCTACAAAACTCTTTCTGTCAAGAATGTATCTCCAATTCTCTATTAGCGATGTAAGTGCATATTGTGTACTATAGCCTTTTCTACAGCTGCATAAAAATGGCGAAGATATTTTTCGATATGTTCCATTAAATGATTTTGAATCAATCTTTCATAGACTTCAGAAACTGAAGGTAATACGCTAATAGGTCTATAATTCTTAGCTTTGGTCACGTCATCCTTTTTAAATATAGGAGAAATATCAGCTTTTTTCAGTTTATCTGGAAAAATACAACTTTTCCTAGATATATTTATCATTTTGTGCAGTATTGGGATTCAAATATCATTGTTTTCCTTAAAAGGCTTATTAGGAATATTGTTAAATGTAGTTGCATTTCTAGAATTGTGCATGCTTATTTCTTTTTCACCTGTTTCTAATTCGACCTCAGAAAAATTAAAAGTTATAGGATTAACTTTCTCTTTTAAAATGCTAGGATGGAATTCAAATTCTTTAATATTACTCTCAATAGGATCACAAGGTTCAACGACAATGTTAAGTTGGTCTTTGTGAATCACTAAATTTAAGGATTTTACCGCATCCTGAAAAAAATAATTAAGAGTATCAGCTATGTCACTATCTTCAGAAATTATTTCACTTTCTTTAACAAGAGTAATATTTTGTCTAGCTTTACTTTTATTTGAAAAAAGTGGTTTGATATTTTTCCAAAATTTCTTAGTTTCCAAACAATCTTTAATGTTAAGATTCTTCCTTTCCTTTTTATACAATCTAATCACAAAATTATTCTGTTTTTTTATACGTCTTTTAATCAGAACTAAGTTTTGTTTTATGAAATTTAGATTAAAGTTGGGACCTTTTCATAATGGCTTTTCTTAAACTTTTGGTCATGTAAGGCACCTCGTTCGCTCTAATGTACTTTTTCTTTAAAGGAGCATGTGTTTGAACAATCTCAAGAAAAACTTTTTTTTAATCTCATAGGTTGAGCATGTAGCTAAAGACATTTCTAAAATTCTCTGTAACAAAATTCTTGTAGCGTCTGTAGTAAATTTATTTTGGTTTTACTTTTTCAAATTTTGTTTTTAAAACAGTAATTGCCATCTTATGAAAATCAGATATGCCAGTTGAAAGAACTAAAGTATTTTAAAAACTTTTAGGACTATTGGTAAGACGTAGATCAACACAACTTGCGTTAGTTATGCTTTTAAAGCACGTTTTATCTGTGGCAAGATTGTTCGCATCATATTGAAAAATAAAGTTATTTAAACATAGTTCATGTTCTTCTGTATTAAAGTCACCGGCTAGTAAGAATTTATCATAGTAGTCATTGTACAAATCCAATGCTTTAGTAACTGTATCAAAATAGTAATTGTCATTTTGATTAGGAGGGTGATAAGTGCCATAAATAAGCCATTTAGACTTTCTTAAATTTATCTCTAAAAATAGCCCTTCAAGATTTTCAGGAACATTATGTTTTTTCAAAATATTACTAGGAATATTATGATGTTATGTTATGTTATATATTTTCGCCAATTAAAAACAATCTACAGTTTGAAATAATATGCAAACAAACTAGCATAATAAAATAATAAACATTACGTTACAATCTACAATTATACAATCTTAGAATCCAAGGCTAGAGGGTATAGATAAGCAGGGGCCTGAAGAAGACAAACAGTCTTATCACCAAGCACCTTTGAACCTTAGTGCACAATTGTAAGGTCCTTTCAAAAAAGGGGATGGATGTTAATGTTTTAGCAGAATCATCAAAAAAGCTATTCCAGAGAGTAGGACCTCTCCACTAATATCGCAAATCTTGCGATTTTCACTTTTTTGTGTGGTATCATAATTGGTAGTGTATTTATGTGTGATGTGTTGGAATGATTGAGAGTAAACATTTGGTGTCAATTGCATCTTTGTTTTAAAAATAAAATTAAGTATTTGAATAATTTAGTTGATATACGTTTAGTAATCGTAATTCTTTCATTCTTTAGTTTGGTAGACTTAGTCTTTATTCCCCACCATGTTTATTTCTGTCTAATCTGTAGGGCTCGGAGTAGCCTCTTATAATAAATTGAGAAATTGGAAAAGTGTCATCAATCATAGTTTCAGTTACTATGAGAATATCAATGTTATCTCTGATTAATAACTGTAATTGATCAAATTTATTTGCTATCGAGTTAATATTCAAAGTCGCGATAATTATTTTATCTACGTTAATTATTCGCAATTTGCTTAAATTTTCCAATATTTCATCTGTATTGGATTGGCTATGAATATTTTCATTAAGATCATTGTCTTTATTGTTAGAAGTATCTATATAATAAGATAATCTTTTATCAATAAATTTAAAGATTCACTATCATTCCTACTGTTACTAAGGTCTATATTGGCTTGGTCTATACTTAGTTGTAAACAAATTCTCCATTCAATACAAACCAAGAGAATGGTACCTTTTCAGAACGAAATACCCTTTTACCACATAGTTATTAGTTCAAATTTCACATACTAAAAGTTCACGGCCACTCTTAGAAAGAAAAGGAAAATTCACCTTACCTGATACTACGAGATGCTTTCTATGTAACTCGTGACGTCATAAATCAGCCAAATACGACCGAATCTAGAACCATTACGGCCGTATAGAAAAATATCCGTTCTGGAAAGACAGATGAGCGGGAAGCAAAATAAAATGATGAAACAATATTTGCAATGTGATTATCTTAAAGCTGACTTGCTTTTTAAGGGAGCAATCCATTTAATCCATATTATATTTGATTTAAAAGTGTGAAATATTTATTCCGAAAAATGTTAATATGTCTTTTATTGTATATGCAAGTTGTGACATATTTATTCTGACGTTTTTCCTTGTATGTATATTAAAGTATTTATTCTGACAATTTTTTTTTATCCTATTAGTTTCAGTAAGAAGTATTACTTAACGCATATGTTTCTTTCTTGCTTCCGATAATATATCATAAGGGTCGTTTTGTAATATGTAAATTTAGGTTATGAGATTCATAAATAGGACATTACTGGTGACATTGCAGCAGTATAAGGGGAAATAGGATCAACGGACGTTAGAGCGACATCGCGGAAATGATGTCCCACTGTGTTGCTTATAGGACCACCAAGAGACATCCTACTGACGCTAGAATATAACTTCCGCTTGTGTTACATATGGGACCAACAAAGGACGTTCGTTTGACGTAAAGTTATTAGGTTTACATGACGTTACATAGTGACGACGAAGCAACATCAGGAAATGACGTCCTTTTCTGTAGCATATAGCACCAACAAGGGACGTTCATCGGACGTAAGATAATGACTTCTTTAGGATGTCAGTGTGTTACATATAGTACCAACAGCGGCCGTCCTGGGGACATTCAACAAGGACGCCATATAGTGACGTCCAAGCAACGTCTGGAAATGACGTCCTTTTGTGTAGCCTATAGGACCAATAAGGGACGTCGCACTGACGTACAGAAAAGGTCGTTCTACGGATATAAGATAATGTTTAATCCATAAACAGGTAATAGCGTATTTGGAAGAAAACAATTTACTTTGTGATAATCGTTTATGGGCTTAGATCAAACCGATCCACCAAGGCATGTGTGACCTACTTAACTGATATTATCAGACATGAAATTGATTAAGGACACTTAGTTGGGGGAAGTATTTCTAGATTTATCGAAAGCGTTCGATACAGTTTGCCACGCCAATCTCATCTTCAAGTTACCATCGTATGGAATATCTGGGGAATCAATGGAATTGTTTACGAACTACCTTTTCCAACGCCAGCAAGTTGTTCAAAAAGACAATATCACATCAAGTCCAATTGCTGTCACTCGAGGTGTGTCACAGGGGTCGATTCTTGGACCATTTTTGTTCTTGTTTACGATAAACGACATAAAGGATTGTATTTCCCATAGCCGTATATTCGAGTATGCAAATGAAGATAAAAGTGTTTTTGAACAAATGTTACAGGAAGACATAAATCTCATTTCAAATTGGCGAGATGAAAACCACCTTCTCATCAATTTGAAAAAGGGGAAAACCGAATCGATGTTATTTGGCACGAAACACCGACTTTCAAAATATGACGATTTGATTATAATAGCAAAAGATATACAAATTAATGCAACTAAATCGTACAAATATCTAGGAGTTTATCTTGACCAATCGTTATCTTTGATCGCGGATTTTGATAAAAATATGAAAAAACGTAATGCCAGACTTAAAATGTTATTCAAAATTCGTCAATATCTAACCAAACATGCTAGCCCAGTCGTATACGAAAGTTTAATTCTACCAGTCTTTACCTACTGCGGATTTATTACAACGCGATTTAACGACACTCAGGTATCCGGTATAAAAAAGTAAGAAGATCGTACAGTACGAACAATATCATCGAAACATAAAAATCTGGATTATACACTCCCAAGATTTGCTGATGTTGTCAAAAAACGTGCGAACATTGTTGTATTTCAACGTTTTCATCCTTGTTTGAACATCATTTTGCAAGGGTCGAACACTCCAAACATACACGGAACAATAATTTCTCCATACGTATACCAAAGGTTGAAACTTGAGTCCACAAAGAGCAGTTTTTACTACAATGGTGCTATTTTGTTGAATAGCCTGCCATTGGATGTTCGTAAAAGCAGTTTGTTGCGTGATTTCAAGGTAGGGTTACATGACCTGGTTCTAGCATAGTGAATGTTCATATCCGAGGCTTTTCATTTTACCATATGCTGTGCCTTTTCCGCTATATATAAGATTTAAGTTTAACCACGGAGACTGCATGTCGGCAGTACATTCTAGGATTTATTTTTGCAACTCTAATTGTGATTTGAACCCTGGGTATGCTCCAATGTGAAGTCGTTCGTTTTTCCTTCGGAGAGCGATTTGCTGTGAACCAATAGTATCACTTTTCTTGCTTCGTTTTACCTGAGTACTGTTAACCACTTCTAATTCTTGTCTCGATATTTTTAACGTTTTAACATTTATTGTAATACTTTTATTTTAATTTACACAGGACCCAATAAGATAACAGTTGTATTATAGTGGCTGAATTGGTTATCCTGTACAAATATGTTGAAATAAATAAATAAATAAATAAATAAATAAAAGACGTCTTTAGGATGTCAGTGTCTGGCGTCGCATCGAGGTCTCGAAAAGAGGTTCCCCTGTGTTACACATAGGACCACCAGCGGACGGTCTTTGGGGGACATCCAATGAGGACGTCGAGGAGACGTTTTCCGGGCATATTTTTGCCCACTTGGAGTGCACTTAAAATTGTATAATCTCTTTTTTTTTATTGTTGTTGTTGTTTTTTCGACTAAAGAATATAAATTTGAAATTAATTAAAATCCCAAGTATGCAGCATGTGCGATTTTAATTACATTTCATTTTCAATATAATTCTCCGTCCAAGTTTCATTGCGTTCAAACATTTTTAGCACCTGTTATTATAGTAAAATGTTTTATTGCCAAGTTTCACTAGCCGTTCCCTTCGCTTCGCACTGGTAAAACTTGGTCAGCTCTGAGGTGCCCAACGAGAACGGCTATACCTAGTAAACTAATTAATCACAGAGGTTTGAGATCTGTTTTTCCTTGTGGTGAAACGTAAAAAAATAACGACATACAAGAGTACAATAGTCAGATAGGCTAGCGGCATTACACGAGATATCTCCCCTTTAAATAAGACAATTAACAGTAAAAATATATTAGCAATAAAAAACTAGCTAGAATCTTTTAGAAATGCACACTCATCTCCAAGATATTTGAAAAGCGAAATATTTTATGTTTTTCCTTTAAAAAACTTACTCTAGTTTTTCTGAAGTAGTAGCTACCTTGTTTGTTATGATATCAGCTTTTGATTTGGAAATGCCAAACTCCAGCAGTGAATCTATCGGACGTTTCTTTTCGTCTTTCAACCTTCCCAGTGACTTTTTATATATACCTGCCGTCTTCTTATGAAATAAAAAAATTCTGAGTAACTATTAGATTAGTCGTATATTATATTATATATTATATCATATATTACACCACTATAACAGGGACATATTGTTAGAGAAAGTCCAATTATGTAAAACATTTTGTGATCGTTCTAAAGGCGAAAGAAGAAAGAAAGCATTAATCCGCTATCAGTATTAGTATGCGTTTAGTATCAGTCGACTGAACCATAACGTTTTGAGGTTCCTTTTGAGATACGATATCATAAAAAAAAAATTTAACAGTCCTTTTGATCTTATCTTACACCACAGCGTAAGGTATTAAGTAATATTTATTTCAAATAAAAAGTATAAAATTTAATTTCATTACGTGAAAAAGGGGAAAGATAAAGATTTTCCTAACTTTTCCTACTTACTATTAATTAAGTTTTTACACTATGCACAAACTATAAAGATTTAAAACATATTTGAGCATTTGCGTCATTTAAATAAAAACATGTACTGGTTTTATTAATATAAAACAAAAGCTTTATAATGCAAAATAAAAGCCGTGTGGCCTATTATAAGAGATATAAGCATTATTTGTTCATTTCTGAGATTGAGACGCGATTTACAATGTTGAATTTCTCGAAACATGAAAACTTGACGATACAATAACTTCCAAGAGTTCCAAGTCCCCGTATCTTTATCGAAACATACCGAAAACAATTTCAATGGGAAGATAATAAATTAAGCTACAACACAGTCTCTCATTTTTCGTTTAAATTACCTTGTTTCGTTTTTATTGCCGTGTAAAGAGTTTCGGTAGTCATTCATAAAGAAAATGAGTAAATAAAGTTGTAACTTTATACCGTGATTAAAGATGATATAGAAAAAGTGAGACACGATTTTGTTCAGGTTAGAACGAAGTTTCGAGCCATTTTTATTTTTTCGAAGAAAAAACATGTCGGGGGGGACTTGGAGCACTTTTAAGCTAACCGTATAAAAATAAGTTCAATATTTTTTTATTAATTTCCACAATGGGATAAATTAACAAGAACTGCATAGTTAGATAGAGGAATTATTCAGCATTCAGAAAATATACACTTTTATATATAAATTATTTGAAGAGATATTTTAAGAATACTGAACATGTGTGATAAATGTATACAGTATCCTTAAAATGAAATATATTGGGAGAACCGGTAAAGATTTTCGCAGTAAATAAAAAGCAGGAATACCTATAAAACCTTTTTTTCTAGTTGGCTTGGCGACTGAGTGATAAAATGTAGTGTTTTATCATTGTTATTGTCCCGCCAAATACTATATATAATCTTATGTTGGAAAGATTCTGGCGAGTATAATGCCTTTGTAAGCGTCAATAATAATGTTATGTTGGTTACGGTACATTACACCGAATCGTGAAGCTTTGGAACTTAATAAACTTAGATTAGATATTAAGGTTGTATACCCCACTAAAAGCATATTTTTTCAAAATAAAATTATGGTCTCTTTAGAAGTTAAATTTACCGTAGAATACGATTATCGCACTCAAAAAACATATGAAATTTGCTTTCCTCGTGAAAATCTGAAAATTATTGCCCTACCGGTAAATCTGTTGCCTTAGAAATACCCTTAACAACGGATTATAACACGTTTTAAACACGGTTAAGGTAAGTAATATGGCAGTCATTATTACCCGTAATCATTCAACTAGGCTATTGTGACCGATTAGTTTCAAACATGAATCAAAATAAGTTATATTAATTTGCGTGCCACAAGTAAAGTTTAAGCTTTTTTATAAAGAAGAACCTATTGAGTAAGCTATTTTTAGTTTACATTTCCAGAACAAGATTAAGACGCGCAGATCTTTGGTAAATGTGGCACTTTGTTACTGAACGAACCGTGTTCCCATTTTTCCCTCGGGTGTGCCTCGCTTGCCTCAGTATGGGGACGAAATAAGACGCTAAGACGTATAATTATGGAGAGTTCTACGAACTAACAATGAACGTTTATAGTGAGAAAAAACAGTTAAAGAAACCCTAAAGGGAGGGACTTTGAGGTCAGAAACAACGAATTGGTATTACAATGAACGGGTAAAACTGCATATTAAGATAACTTTAATGTTAAATATGGCATACTTTCCTGATTCCAAAATTTAAGGGTGTTTTTCTCAAAACTATGAATTTCTAATTTTCATCAAGAATAGATCGGGAATGGTAATACATTTTGACAAGAAACTTTTATTGTTTTCTGTTGTTCTTATCGTGTATGGAGTGCACCAAAGACCTGTACATAATTGCTTGATATTAATAGAAAATGTGGGATTCGGCCTGTAAAAATAGACGAAAAAACCGTCTGTATCTTCACGTGGAACAATAAAAAGTTACATAATATTTTTCCGGTTCAGATCAGTCATTGTGTCAATCTAATATAACACACCAAGTTTCACATTTCTAGCCTATGTGGTTCTGCAGATATATTCGAACAGAAGATTTATTGTTTTGGGGGTATTTTTCCTAATTAATTATGTACATAATTAATTATCATTTCCTTGCTATTTTCCCCTTCTCATTAATCGTATGTGACAACTGACCAGAAATATTTCCGAAAGAGAGTATATGTCAAGAAATTAATATTTTTAGAGGTGTACCAGCTCAAGGTACTACCATCAAAATATAATTATTGGCCACACATTTGGAGAACTCATGACTTTACATTCTTCTGCATAGGTTTCCTTCAGAAATGTGCTTTGAAGTATCCGTGAAGCCTGGAAACTTTCTAAGATAAGGAAGGCATTGTCATCTCAAAATGTAACAAGAAGCGCTGTGTGCTTGAACATATATGGCTATGGGCAATGTAAGTGTAGACGAGATGAAAAATATATATATTTTTGTGAAACTTTTATTTTGGGAAACATGACACAAAGTTATATAAACGTTAAAATAAATAGTAAAGATAAACAATAGACCTCTAACAAATTGTACCGTTTTTATAATAATAAAAGGAAAAACACAGCTTTGTTGTTACATCAGTACATTCAAGTTCGAAGCTCTCTCCATGCAAAATCATAGAGTTCGAGTGAAATTTCGGTCAATTCAGTAAAGGTCTATTAACCTGAAATAAAGTATCAGTAACTGGTGAAAAAGGAATAACATTTGATGCTCCAGTAAACATCCATCCGTATATTTTGGTTGCTCAGTTTCACACACCATTTAGATTCTCAACCCAAACATTTTTCAAGGGAAAGAAAAAGAAAAGCAATGATAATTGAAACAAGCGAGTTAAACGTGACAGTTTTGTGATTTGTGGCAGCCATTATTGAAAGTTTGTGAAATAACAAAAATGTGGTCTCAATGCGCTAACATAAATGGCCTGTTTACATGGACACGCGATGCCAACTCAAACCGGTTTTAGGTTTCATATCGGTCTGCAAATGTTTCTGTTAACATGAGAATTTCATATTGGTTATAAGACAGCCAATCAGAATCAATAAGGCAGCCAATCAGAATCAAGAGTAGTATTTCTGGACATGCGCAGTCATGCGATATTTCATATCAATTATTTTTACCGATATATTATATATATATTATATTATATATATATGTCGTGAGATACGTCAGTATTCTCGCGATTTCGTGACATTCCTATTTTTTAACCATTTAATTTAATCATATTAATAGTTTAAAAACGTGATTAATTTTCTGAAAACAAACCAGACATCTTGTATAAATAAGGATGCCATGTATAAATAGGTATGCCACAGGTACAGGTTCTTCAGATGTTGCTCTGCTAACGATCAGGTAAAATGTAAATTTTCATGTCTTTCTGTCTTTTTCCAAAGACCTAACATATTGCTAATAGCTCTACGCTGGAGCGATAAAGCAACGCAATTGGTTTGTCAGTGTAATATTCTTGGAGGTTTCAGTGCCGCTATCAGATTGTGTCTAACTTAATTCTAGTCACCTGTATTTAGGGGGGAAATACAACGAATAATGTCTCAAGAAAATAAACAAATGCAGGTCTGTTGAGTTAATTAGACGTAAGAACATAAAGGCTGGTTTCCAATGAATGTAAAACTGTCGTGCAACAGTCACACAACTGGTGTGCGATTTAATGGAAACACTTGTTAATAATCGTGAAACCGAAATCATGTTGCGCAACACGTCGTAAAAAATATATTTCTACAACAGTTGTTGCACCACTACTCAACGTCGATTGTTGTGCGACAGTTTTTGGAAACCAACCTTTAGCCAGGGAGTCGCACCCACGTTTTGACTCTTACCCGTGTAAATAGCGATGAATAATTCGCTACCGCTTGCAACTTTCTTTTTGCTGTGTAGGATTAGTACAAAATCTGTAGTTAAAATAACTATTATATTTTCCCTTTAGACATTCGAAATGAAGCTAATCTATTTGTTATTGTTCGTATCGATCTTCGCTTTTGCTTCAAGTAAGCTCTAATTTTTCTTTTTTTCTATTCAAGTTAGGTATTAACACCTTACAGACACTCACATACACAACACTGCACCACTAGCTAACGAGAGAGAACGGTTAATGTAATTAAATATCGTTTTTTTCTTCACATAAATTACTTCTCGAAAATTATTGGTGCCTTTCTTTAATCACTAAGCAGTGCCTATTAAAAAATCCAGCTTTCGTTCGTGCAAAATGATGCACAAATTAACTTCAACGAAGGACAACCTGGTTCCTATAGACTTTATCCTTTTGATATATTTAACGGGCGAAAGACCCTAGGAACGAGGTTTAAAGGAAGACTTGATTTTTTTTGTTCTCGTTTTCCTCCAATCTCATATTCAGGAATATGTTGCAGCAGAAGAAATTTTAATTGGCGATCATGACCCTACAGATGTACAGGAAAAAGACGAAAACGCTGGTGAAGGTAAATAACCCTTTAATCAATATGGGGAATTTAATAACTTATTTAACCCATCGAACTCCCCAATGGACACATCGTCATGGCCAAATAACGTCCTGACAATGTCAAAGAAACGTTATTGTAACGTTGTTGCAACGTCGTGTGACCATCGTGTGCCCACGGGGTCATTGTTGAAAATAACCTACATTCACACATTAACTCTTTAGTACACAAGTATACCTCCTGGCTATATTAACCTTCCTGTTGGAAACATTCATAAGTTTATGAGAAACAAGGGCGGGTTTTAACAGCTTTTACAAAAGTTGTTTCCAATAACTAGCCACCATGAAAAAGCAAAATAACAAAGTAATAAAAAATGTTTTGATTCCTTTTCGGGGACACTATGCATTAATGGGTTAATGATGAACGACTAGTAGGAGGGTAAAAGTGTGGGGTAGAAGTGTTGTTGTAGTTAATTGGTGTTTTAGTAAGAATGTGTTTTAATAAAGTAGGTATCAGTCTCCTACAGATTATTTATAATATTATAAAATTAATGGGGAAAGTTCACTTGATTCTTATCTTGTACATAATGTTATGTTATGCTCACGAGTTATATCCAGAAATACGTAGTTGACTCTTTAGTGCCTAGTGTCCCCGGAAAAGAATCAGATCATTGGTCATTTCTTTGTTATTTTGCTCTTTCCAGGGGCTTAATTATTGGAAATATAATGTAAAACAAATTTGATGAAAGTTTAATATAACCAGAAAATATGATAATGTATTAACGGATTAATAAGGATGTCCCTTTATTTTAGTTCGACATTGTTACGGATGCAGAAGATCTTGGTTTTGTTATGGTGGGAAATTATGCGGCCACAGTTGTGGAAAATGTTACTACCCGTGGTGGAGTTAGACACGTGATTGTTTTGTTCAACGACATTGATGGGAATTAAATCAGAACTTCTAGAACATTACTTTATGTAATATTTCTCAACATAACCTTTAGGAATTATTACAATAATTTTAATGCTGTTGGGCACTTGCCGGATTTCACAAAAAATGTTTCGTTGAGATTTTCTGATGATGTGATAATGTAATAGTAGTAGTAGTAGTAGTAGTAGTAGTAGTAGTAGTAGTAGTAGTAGTAGTAGTAGTAGTAGTAGTAGTAGTAGTA
>JANTOQ010148483.1:0-15054 GCA_027564595.1 Bythotiara depressa | reverse complement strand
ACTTTTGCTAGTACAGTCTATACTTGTAAGAAACTTTCTAAAGTTCACCGTTTATCATCATCTTAGTGTTTGCTTAGCTTAGTAATAACTTCAAAATCTTGTTATTTATTTCAGATTTCGTTGTGTTTTTAGGTATATACTTGTATTGTATACATAGAGCAGTACAACACTTGCATCAAAATTTATTTTCTGATAAAAAAAATTTGTGTGTGCGTTTTCACAGTCTACTGTTTTGGGGTTTTTGGCCTGTTTTTGGGTTATCGGAGCTTTTTTAATAGACCGTGGTTATAAAGGAAATACAATACACCATTTCATGATCCAAGAAATATAATAAAATATATGTTATATTCTCTCTCCATCCATCTCCAGCTTTTGAAGAAAGTAAAGAAATTAATTATTTGTACTTTTTCTCTGGTCAAAACCTTTATAAGTAATCAAAGTAAGGTTAACTCCCAAAATATGTTTAACTTTCTAATAACATCTACGATGAAGACGCCCGCATGTCATTTCTGATATCGTAAAATGGGACATTGGAATTTTGAGACATCAAATAATACGATTGTTTTCTCAAAATATTAGACACGGTTAAAAGCTACTGTCTGAATTTGTGAAATTATTAACATTGACTATTCGCTGGCAAGTTGTCCAATATTTCGTGGTTTGCTGTACGATTTATTATGATGGTTAATTTTTCTTTCTTTACGTTCATAAGTTAAAAATATGCTACTATGTTATTAAGCCAGATGCGCAAGCTTCCATTTTTGATGAAGGAAACGTTCTGGGCAGCATTTAATTGTTTTTATCAAGCTAAGTTTTGTACCTATTTATGACTTGTTTGACGCAGACAAAACCCCTCTTCACGCTTTCCGTAATTTATATGCCGACAATTATATGACAAGTTTGAAGTGGGTGTGGTAAGACTAAAGACAAAAAATTTGAAACCAAAAGACAACGATCGTTGATTATCGACATGTCGGTTGCGTGTTTATAATTTTCTTATAAATAATTGGGCTTGAGGAGACAATAATTGTTTCGGCAAACAATGAAATTGCTTCCCTCAGATTCTTAGGAAAGAACAATAGATTTATTGGCTCGAGTCATATCAGACACTCTCAGGAAAGCGTGGAGAGATAATAACAATTTTACGATTCTGAGTCAGAAACGTTACTAATTATCGGTTGCAGTTCTGTCTTGCATATAATTATATTCCAAGCAAGACCTTGTGTTTGAAATGAACATGAACAGTGTTCATATTTTATTGTATGATTCAGGGGGTTTATGAGGGTAATTGGAAAGCTGGGGGTACCCTATGTGGGTAGATTTTGGATTGGGTCATGGGGTAGTTTGTGGGGTACATACTAGCTTCCGATACATTTGTTTATAATTTACAGGCTAAAATCAGGTTGCCTTATCCGCATTTGTTTTCGTAAGTATAAATTTCCACTAGTGTTAGTTTTCGCGTGTACTCATTTTCACCAACTAACCTTTCTTTCTGTTCAAGAATAAAAATTTATGGAGAAATGCGAATGT
Source organism: Bythotiara depressa (assembly GCA_027564595.1). NCBI lineage: Eukaryota > Metazoa > Cnidaria > Hydrozoa > Anthoathecata > Bythotiaridae > Bythotiara > Bythotiara depressa. The sequence continues at coordinate 13,524 of JANTOQ010148483.1, read as the reverse complement.
ACAGACAGCACAAAACAACATTTTGGCTTTCTAAATAGCTTTAAACAACCTCGGAAAATACCATACATCCAACGGTTCTATCTTACAAACGAGTGTGTTTACACGTAAAATTACAATCGGAGCAACACGTGATTAACATGAGCCTCGTTACAAACAAGTAGATATTTGCTAATTCTGAAACTGCTTGAGATTTTAAGCCGCAATTTTTTATTTTTTCCTACAAACTTATATATAATACGATCATGTTGTTTAGTTTAAAATATTTGTTTCCGTTGCCATGGTGGTAATCCGTTGCCATGGTGGTAACATCAAAATGTAGCAAAAAATAAGAATCTTTTTTTATAGTATATATATCATTTTGTTGAAAACTTTCCGTTGATTTCAAATTTAAGACAATAGGACGACCATAGTAAGACAATGCGAATTGACATTTTTTATTGATTTGTGACCCCCCCCCTAGTATTAAAGAGCCCAAAAAATCCCAGTACTAATATTAGACAGGAAATTTTCGGGAATTTTATTCTTGAAATTGATAGAATGCATAAAAACAATCATTTTAAAAACCTGCAAGGAGAAAAATTTTTGTTTCAAAAATTAAGATATTATATATGGTTCAAAAGAAAATTAAAAACTGAACAAGTTCTACTAAAAGACTACACCCTGAAAATTACGTCATCAAGAGATATTAAGATTCAAAGTTTCTAACATTCAGGGGATAAACTATCCACACATTTTCAAAAACGCTTGGTTTACTTGAATTAAAACAAAATAAAATAAACTTTAATTCACGTTTCTTATTTTTATAGTGTATACACCTACAACATTAAGCAGGTTTAGTCGTGTGTTTAGTCAGCATTCTGTAAAAGTAACGCTTGATACGAAAATCTTTTACCCCCGAAAAAGCTAAATTATGTACGTATTTATAAAATCGGCAATACTTATCAGCAAAAAATTAAACAAACTTGGTAAAATAAACTTAAGGGCACCAATCAGAATCACTAGAGTCAAAAATATCGTTTCCGAAGTCAGACAAATGCTCCCAATCATCCTCAGACGTAAACGTCTCGCCTTCCTCGACTTGCTCGACATCTGTGTTATATGGACTCTCAATTTTCTCTACATTTAATAATTCTTCTGAATCACGTTTTTGTTTTTTCTTCCGGGCAGTCTGAGCCATGCTGTTTTCACTCTCATCGATATCTGCGTCATATGTAATTTTATTTGTTTTTTTTCTGACTCTTGAAGAGCTCAAGATCGGGAATTGCGCACCAGTGAACCAAACGGAACTGACACCAGATTCCGTCATATTCCAACCATTATTCTGAAGATCAAGTGTTGGTATATTTATTTATAGGCATCGATTTCATACATAACATTGATAATGAGCTCCTTTGATTGCTTGTGCACAAGAATCTAGATCCGGGGGCAAAGTCATAGACGATTTATTCTTCTGTGCTTTATACAACCGAATTCTTGTTTCAATGTATGTTTCAGTACTTTTGCCACTGCATATAACCGTTTGAATAAACTTTTTGCATTCCTCTATATCTCTTAACATTAATGCGTCTGCTTCTCCAAGAGCTTTTATCATCTGGATGGAATCAACATTTGTTAAATATCTTTTTCAAGACACCATAAAAATATGAAGCTGTGTCTGATTCACTCAGAGCATGGAATTTCATAATGTTGTGAACAATTGTTTCACCTAAAAAATCTACAATGCATTTAATATCAGCATATTTATTTACATCGTATTTCATGACCCAACTGTTATTACAGTTTACTGTTTCATACGCATAGATTAATAGAAGTAAAACATCAGTATCTTTTGCAATTATCACACAATGTGAATTTTCTAAAGCAGCATGTACTGCAATTCGGGTATCAACATATGTCATTTAAAATATAAAATATACCACATATTTACTTTCTTCCATTCCTCAGCTTTCCTAATAAACTCTGGCCATCCTTGGTTCGTTGGACGACTGCCTTTTTCTTTTGAAGAAACAGATTTTTCACATAAAATACAAAGATCATCTTCATGTTCCTCAACAGACAAAAACGACTTTTTTCTATTCATGTCCGCTTAAACATGTTTTTTAGCAACTGAAGTAATTTCATACGGATTGCTTCAAAAAGAAAACGTCAATAGATCGCAGTGAAATGAAAAATAAGCAATTTAAAGATTTTACAAATTTTCCGGAGGTAAGAATATTTCTTTTAGAAAATTAGACTGACCTACAGGGCCGTATCAACCTGGGGGTTGTGGGGAGTGTGCCCCCCGGGATTTTTGGTGACTACTGTTTTTATGAAACGATGTGGTAATTGATACAAAAAATAAATACGATAAGTTATACAATCATATTGTTACATTACTTTTCAGTCATATTGCATACATTTCTTAATCGTCACGTGACTTCCGAAAATTATTTTAAGATGTGCAAGTTTTTAAAATAATTATTCTTATGTATTCTTTCAATTTCAAGAAAAAATTTTAAGGTTACCCTAATATTTAGATTGTTCCCGAAAATTCCCTGTCTATATAGGGTTAAGTTGTCTGTTGATCGTCCCATATAAATCTACAGGTAAATTAAAAACATTGTGTAAGAGTTTTCTCGGATCGAAATATCGCAGTAATTTGAGCTCCATCTTCAGCCACGGGCTACGGAAAATAACGAAACAATACTTTTAAAAATCAGTAATCGTTCAGATTCAAAACAGTGTTAGAAATTTTTTTGTTTTTGGGTGGTTCGTTTTTTATCATCGCGTAAAGACTTATCGTTAAAAAAATATGGTTAACGTGAGGAATATTATTGCTTATTTCATCATAATTCTCTAAAGGCCGATTTCCATTACTGTATTTTTCCCGCGCGGGCGGAGCGAACGCTTTTGCGCATACTCAATTGGCTTTTTCGCGCTTGTCCGCCGTGGATGTTGAGAATTTTCGACTTTCTCAGCTCGTGCTCTCCGTGCGCACGGGAAAAAAATCATTAATGGAAATCGGCCGTAACAGGAGTTTTATAAGAAAAAAGCCCGACTTCAGGATTATGACAATATCTTTTTTATTAGAAAAAAAATTATCGTACGGCCGGCACTTGGAGCTCATTTCATGAAACGACAACAAACGTAGTTCAATATTTTTTTCTCTAGATAACTATAACAGCAAGTTTCTTGCTCAGCTTGGTTTTAAGCTTTCAGAAAATATATACTTTCATCAATGAATTATTTGAAGAAAAATAATTTGAAATGCCCCCAACGAAATAAGAATTACTAAGGACAGAATCCAGTTTCTTATAAAATAATCTATTGCGTAGTCAAAAGTTCTTAACTCTAATGTATAGTGCCCCCGGAAAGGAGTAAAATCATTGGTCATTTCTTTGCTAGTTTGCTTTTTCCAGGGGGTTAATTATTGGAAATATAATGTTAAATAAATATGGTTAAAGCTGATAAGACCCCCTGGTTGCCATAAAATTATAAAGGTTTCCAATGGGATGTTGAATATAACCAGGAGGTATGCTTATGCCTTTAAGGATTGAAACTTGACAAACACGCACATTATCCAGTACTGCACCACAGGAACAATACATTCGCATTGTGTTATCGGCATCAATTGTGGCTCACACAACACAATAAACCTGTCCTATGGATTTTTCGGATTTAGAACTCACAATATCTCGTTTGCAACTCCAAATCAGTAAGTGCATCTGCTTTTCGAGCCAAACCAGATCAGTAAATTCCACAGTTGTGGTTACGGCATGAATTTTGTATAATTGTTTTCTAATAGGAAAAATATGTTTTATTAGTAGCTTGTCAAGGGGTAACCCTCTGTCCTTTGATATTTGAACACAAAACCGCTATGAATCTGCCTCGGAACATCGTTGTATCATAACTTCACAAATTAATTTTTCCATTGTCGCATTGTCAATTAACTTTGTTGCGTGTATTTGTTAACAATATTCATTACGTGCTCTTGATTTGTTCAATTATGATAAAATTCCATGCGGATTAAGGATTCCTAAGAGTTATTTTTATACACTATATCTTGTAATTAAGGATTAAGAACATCCAACGAGGGTAATTATAATTGGCATGACACGAGTCGCAGTGCGAGTCACCACTAACTTAATTACGTCAACTCTTTAATGAATAATCACACCTCCTGGTTATAATAATCTTCCCATTGGAAACATTTATAATTTTATGAGAAACCAGGGGGTCTTATCAACTTTAACCAAATTTATTTGACATTATATTTCCAAGAATTAACCCCCTGGAAAAATCAAAATAGCAAAGAAATGACCAATGATTTTATTCCTTTCCGGGGACACTATGCATTAAACGGTTAATGTAATAGAACCACATTTTCACATTACAAATTATGATTTTTATTTCATACAATGGCAAAGGTGCGTTCTCTATAAACTAAAATATATACAGTAAAATCTCTCCCTAATGTGAGTACTCTTAAAGGAAGAAAGCTTCTGCGGTAAGAAACTTTGTCAAGTTTAGGCAAATTTTTGAAAGTTTATTCTCGCGAAATTTTCTTTGCTCTTTGTTTATTCTCGCTGATTTTCTAAAATCATTTCTTTTAAGTACTTTTAGTGAAAAGTCAGCAAAGATGGTTTTAAGAATTAAAGTTTCCTCAGTTTCGCAAGTTTCTTCTCATAAATTTCTGCCATATCTCCTATAACTCGTTCTATATCACCTATAACTCGTTCTATATCACCTATAACTCGTTCTATATCACCTATAACGCCTTCTGTAATTACTTATAACGCATTCCCTCATTTTCATTTTGTGGGCATTTTATGAGGCGCTAATGACACACGAGCCTAAATCTGCTAACTTCTGAAACAATTAAAATGTTCTATATTGGCAGAATAATTTGTGAGATAATATAGTTTTATCTATTGTGAACGAATAAACAATTTACAAGCTGAGAATTCTTATAAATGCTAATCAAACAATAAAAAATAACAAACAGTAGAACCGTAATATTGCAAACTCTGAAGAGACCGGCAAAAAGACCGGCAAAAAACTTTGATTGAAAATTCTTATAAATATGTTATGACTATTTTAGTCCTTATGTTAAGATATTAAGATGCAGTTGGGTATGTTTGCACGCGATTCGATTTTGTTAATGCCCTGAATTTTCCCCCACAAAAATAGTCTATTTCGTTGAAACATTAATGGCATGTTTGTGATTATATGAAATGACTACTGAGATGTAAACAAATAACAGACGTTTAAATGAACGGGGCCGTCGAATATAAATATATGAAAACCGGACAAGAGAATGTGAATAATAATAAAATAAATAAATAAATAAATAATGGGACGTTATGATTATAAAAATTGGAAAAAATTGAACAAAATTATTAAAACAAATAAATATAGCTTGGACTTCGTTCGATATATGGTCGTGTTAACCGTATGACACATCCCCGGAATGGAATCAATTCACTGATCCTTTCTTTTCTATTTTGTTTTACCAGAAGGTTAATAATATAATAACATTCGAGTTTAGGATGTTTATAAACCAAATGGATTAAAATGGCGACCAAGCAAACACAAGAAAAATCACTAAAATGTAGTTCGATTTGAGCAACAGAATGACTTTCTAAAGTTCATATATAAAATATTTTAACTCCCTTCTTCAGGGATTTCATTCAACCAACATATCAAAATACAAAATATAAATCCTACTCATAATACCTACGGAAAAGGTGCCACATTTTATAATATACCACGAGTAAGGCGAAAGTGTCCAGAGACATTAGGAGACCAAATATTTAACAATTTCAGTTGAAGCTTCCATTCTTGATTTCTGGATACTTAAATGATAAGGAGCGAAATATCTCAAACACCACATATATATATTGTGAACAGTATTGCTACTCAGCTAGAGGAAATCATTCCGGAAATTCTTTCAAACGTTCTCGACGATCACTTTAAGATGCTCTTACCATTTTAATACGCATATATTTTTCTTCTTGTCCCATTCATTTATTTTCCGATTTAATTGGACAAATAAAACACGACTAATTAATTATAATTAACTCAAAAAGTTGGATCAATCGATATTAATGTTTACTCATTTTCATTTTCAGGAAAAATTTCACCCGAAATTGGACGAAAAACTCATTTGGGCTTGATTGACTGTGTGAGTATTGTTGGTTACATCTTTCCTAATTCTCAAGCAAAGTACGGTTTTCTTATCATAAAATCTATGTTCCCGCCTCCCTGATTAAAACTGACAGTCGAAATAAGATATCCTCGATAAGATGTTAAACTTAAATGCAAATGTAATAATCAGTATGCAGTCGTTAAAGATGAAAGAAGATGCTGAAGGGTGTATTAAAATTATTTCTACCATGACTGTTGTGTTACATTGAGTGATATCATAAGCTTATAAACTCTCTTGAAGCAAGAAACAGGTGTTAACACAATTAATCAAATTATTTATCATTTCTTTGCTATTTTGTTTTTTACAGGGGTTAATTATTGAAAATATAATGTGAACTAATTTTGGTAAAAGCTGATTAGACGCCCTGGTTCCTTAAAAATTATTTAGGTTACCGAAGGGAATTTTCCAGGAGGTATGCTCATGCATCATGTTTCACGCTTCGGTGATAGTTATGTTACTTGAGTTGTAGGGAAATGCATTACTAAACTTGTTATATTTTTTACATTTAGAATTATGTCTTCTTTGTTTGTTGTTTAGTCTTTTTTTACCTACGCTTTCAGCTCTGAGAGCTTTACAAACATTCACATTTCACAATACTGCACACCACAGGAGCACGTTCGCATATTACGCCACAGGCATCACATGTGACGCACACAAACATATGTTAATTTTGCGAAGAGGTCTTCCTCCGCAATGTACCGTGGTTAGGGCTCGAACTCTCAACCTCTGGATTGCAAGACGAAATCTGTACCACTGTGCTACAGCTTCACAAATCTTATTTAATATTTTGCGTGGGAACAACTATTATGGCTTCAAAATAAAGAGCCAGAGTTTAGAATATATAACATCAGCCATAGCTCGGTAAATATTCTATAAAGAAAACATGGGATTGCGTATTAAATTTTAAAACCTTTTTCTGATTCACTTTAACATATTATTGGAAAGAAATTCGAAAGAAACAAAAAGTAACAACGAATTGTTAACAGTTTTAACCCAGCATGTTGGGAGATTGTAATAAACTATATATGTGGTTCTCTGTATCAATAAGAACAAAATTTACTTTTCTTCCTACGAGTTCGGTTATATGAGTAGTTCTGTTAGCGCAACATATCTATGGAAAGGTGTCACTTATTAATGCACATTTCGTTAATTGCTAGTTACTTAAGACATGGTTATGGTTAATATTTTACCAGTCATTTTCTAATAGGAACTACTAGTTGAAGTTCCCCTTGTGTTTAACCTATTCTAAACCATTCACACCATTTAAACAATTTATCGTGCTATAATCATACCAAAGCTAACTTACGGTTTAGTGTTGTGTACTTTTTCTGTATATTCTGTCCCACGAACAACATGCAAGATCTATGTAAAAGTACATCTTCTTCAACTTATCTAAATATAGCAGAAATATATTGCATGATTATGTTATTAAACTAAGTATATGAGATGTTCCTGTTTGGTGATTAAAGAAAATATATTATTATATATTTACCTAGTAAGGTTAGTCACTAGTAAATGTTATAATTAATGGGTTTCCAACCAGAAGTTTACTTTCCAAGTGGTAAAATTTGGTAAGTATCAGGTTCCTTAAGGATACCTTCAGCATAGGGTTGATGAAAATCAGTAATATCTTTTCATATATGTATTTTCAGGTCATAAAAGTAAATATTTTTGAAAAGCTTAATAAATGGTCTATCCCACTGTCATAATATTATTAATTAATATTTTATTTAAAAGTAGAAATAAATGTTCGAACACTTTTTTGCCTGTCAATATTCGAAGAGTGTAAAGGTAACGAACTAATTTTTTCCAGTTGAAAATTATATCATCGGAAAGCTCATGTTCTGAACTCCAAAACAGTGTCTCAGTTTGTTTTTATTCGGGTTAGTGACGAGAAAATCAATAAAACGTGTTTCCTAAACATAAAAATCCTTGAAAAACTACCTCACCCCTCTTTATTCATTCATATCTCCCTCACCCCTCTTTATTCATTCATATCTCCCGACCAAAACAATTTAAAGATAAAATGAGACATCGTTTTATAGAGAAAAATTAAGCAACTTTTCCCCGGTTTTCCCTTGTACCTTTTCACTCTTCAAAGTTAGGGAATAGCACGAAAAAACATTTATGAGAGCAGCGTTTTAAAGTTTATTACGAGTGGATAATCTGAAAATAAAGAAAGGATTAAGATTATGTCACATGTTTGTTTGCTCATCCTTTGGTATAGTTTTGTAATTTCTAACACAAGAAAGAAAAGGAAGGAAAAAATGTTCATTACCAATTAGTACAAGCATTAGGAAATTTACCAAATATAACATTGAATATCTCAGAAACGTAAAGAGCTTTTTCAACAATTTAAAAAGTGGTGTTCATCATTGTAAAAGTTCTCTAATCCTGAAAAGTTACATTTTTGAGCGAACTTCTCCTTTGACTACTGGACAAAATTTGTGACAATTATAATTATGAATTTAACTGGAATTTTTTAATAAATGATATTCTCGTGAAGTTTTCAAGATAATTTACAATAACACTGCATTGTACCATGCGGACAGTGATAAACATTAGCCTCTGTAAGTAATAATATATTTTCTCGATACATTTCATTATCCTTGTCAAGTGACAGTAAATACAACTGAGTTTCCTTCAAATTCGGAGTTACACAAAATATATAGATGACATACAATGTTTACAAAAAATGGAGGCAGAATAATCGGTATGGAGGTCAGTCAAACTGCCTTTCAGCGTTGGCATCTATGCGATAAAAGAATTTAAATTGCTGTACACATCATGGTCACATCATGGTCAAACAATGTCCTGACAACGTTGAAGAAACCATACAGAAATTGTTGTAACGTTGTTGCAACGTCGTCTGACCATAATATGCCTACTGGCCTAATGTCAGTAATTAAATAAATCAAGATAATTTCATATAATTTATCTTCGTTGTAAAAATGTTGATGTTTATTTCCTATCTATTAGTGTTATCTATCTATTATATTTTTTTAATTATCTACGTTCAAGTGTTGCATCATAAAACACTAATTACAACCGGTTAAGAAAGTTTGAGATTTTCAACTTTTTAAATTTCCTTCAGGTGCGAAATCAGTCTTTAGTGCCTGTTTAATTGTCATCAGAAATGAATCCAATTATTAATAACCATCTTACTGTTGGTTATGTAAATAAAAAAGGGAAATCACGTTTGTAACAGCTGAGAAGATCCCTCGATTTGGTTGTCTTCAACAGCGAATAGGAAACTATGGTTGTATAAAATAACTTCTTTTCTACAGTAAAAAAGAAACTAAGGCAATATACACGAATGGTTTAAAACTGTTTTCTATGCGGCAGAGCAAGGAAAAAGTAGAAATTTAGGCGAAAAATACTAAATTCGACACCAACTGAGTAAGGACAACCAAAATATATTCACATTGTTTGTTTGTTTTCTGCATACAAAACATACAAACTCTATATCCAGTTATCCGTAAAGATCCACTTCATCAGCAGTACGGTCTATATAAATTTCACCACAAAAACACAAACAAACACAAATAAGAATGATAAATGGCATCTTTGATAACAGTTATATTTTCTTGGTCTGCCCTTAGAAATGAAAAATCTTTATGAACATATGGGCTACTTGGAAAGTTGTACAGTGTGAAAACGGTGACATTTTGAAGAAGAAATTCCCGTTTTCGATATCTAAAAGACAATAAAATTACTATTTTATTTTGTTTTGTGTTTCTTGGATACCATAGATTTATATATATATACAAACAATGTACAATATTGTATGCAAAATAGAATATCATGCCGCGTGACATGCCACGTGACTAAGATAAAGATTTCAAACACTTCTCACTATATTATGACTTATGTGTATTTTTTTCCAAGCTATTTTCTTTTTCGCAGAAGTGACCGCTCTAACAACATATTAAAAATAACAAAATTTCATCAGAACACAACAAAAACTTCAAGTATGCCACACAAATTAAAATGGTCCGCATTCAATCATGCCACAGCCGCCGGTATGAATAGAGTTTAATGGGTCTTTTAAAAGTGACCCACTTTACTAAGTGACAACAATTTACTGAGTGACACATTTTACTAAGTGACAACAATTTACATTGTTTTTCTTTTAGAACAAGTTTAATTATCATGAATCGATTTGCTTGTTTCCTATTCGTCACTCTCTTTATTGCAAACATATACAGCATACCAAAAGGAAGGATTGAAGAACGAGGGATTGGATCTACATGTCAATTCTTTGGATATAAATATTGTAAACCTGCACCACGGCAAAAGGTAAGAACTTTGGTGTATATTTTAAAAACCTAAAAAATTCCGACGAAATTTGGTCTCATAAAAAAGCATCCTATTTATTCTAAGGATACTATAGACCAAGGATATTACAGAGCTTTGCTCTATTCCAGCCGGCACATCATGGTCAAACAACGTCTTTTCAACGTCGAATAAACGTTGCAGACGTCGATCTAACGTTGTTTCAACGTCGTGTGACCATGATGTGCCAACTGGGATGATATCCTTATAAGTTGTATACACCCTTCCCGAATCTCATGAACATTTAAAGTTTAATTTTAATTTTTTTTTGTCTTCGTGTTCAGATTCCTCGTCAAAAAATATTCCTATGCTGAAAATATATTTAGCCTCCGTTTCGTAAAATTGTTCAATATGTAAGAACGGTGATAGATGTTGTTTGAACATCTGCAAAGATTTTTATTTAATAACGGTGTTGAATAAGATCTTGTCTCCAATATGAAGAGTCTACATAGGGAGTCATGTATATATATATATTAAACACAGGACGCACGTTGGTAACAGCGTCTATACGTTGAAGTGTAAAGTATCCTGTATAAATATTCGGAAAAAATAAAAAAATACAATAAAGTGATCATATAACGCGGGTAAAAAGGTGATGCCTCGCTTACCTCAGAAATTGACAAATTAGGACTTTATAGCGTTGTAAGTGGTTTCTCAAGGAAATACGCAGGTAGGTGTGATCCTACCAGGTTTCCCATCAGCACCTACCTATGTTTTCCTTCATTCGACACTTTGAATAGTAGTACCTGTGCAAGGACGAGTACTTTGACACCGCTCTTTGGATAGTCAGGGGCGTACCGAGAAAAATAAAAGGGTGGTCGACTTGGCGGTGATAAGGGCATTCCCTTTCTTCCCTCTTCCCTTCCCCCTCCCCCTTCCCCCTTCGCTTCCCGCTGTCCTTCCTTCCCATGCAAGCGCACCATGGTTGCGCTTGCCTGAGAAATTTTTTAAAATCAAAGTGTCTAAATGCCCGGAAAACACCCATCCTAAAACATTCCCGCAAACAAAATCAGTACTGCCAATTTTTTTTTTAAATGCATACGAAACAAAACGTGTGTTTGACAGCTGTGATATGTTTAGAAATTGCAGGTGAATACAAATAATAAAATAATAGGATTTATATACAATTATGAGATTAAAATTTACTACCAATCATGCACAAGGTATAAACAAATATAACGTTGTTATAGCTTTAATTTTTATTATTTGTTGAATCAGTTTCAAAATGTTGCAGTGTTGGTTCAGAAAAAGGGCACCTTTTTAAAAAGGGGGATCGTACGCATCCAACGACGCCCCCCCGGTACGCGCGCGATAGTAATACGTGTGCGGGAATGAGCACCTTGGATAGTGGTACCTGTGCAGAGATGAGGCCTAAAACTAAAACCAGAAAAATGCTGTAAGATTTTCTGAATGATTGTATAGTTAACCCTTTACATTAATGCATATGGTCCCCGGAAAGGAATCAAACTATTGGTATCTTCTTTGTAAGTTTTGCTTTTTCCAAGGGATTAATTATTGGAAATATAATGTAAAATAAATTTCGTAAAAACTGATAACACATCCTGGTTCCTCATAAAACTATAAAGGTTTCCAATGGGTAGTTTAATATCACCAGGGGGTATGCTAATGTATTAAAGGGTTAATATATATGTTTTTAACGTTTAACGTTCTTCATTGTTATATATATTTTTAACGTTTAACGTTCTTCATTCTTATAATTTAGGGGAAAAGAGACAATAATGCACAGATGACTTATGGGGAAGATATAAGGAAACGTAACGACGATGTTAAAAGAAAATTGTTAAATACAATATTAAACGATCGGACTGGTACAGTGAAAGAAATCCAAACTCTTATAGACTTAGTGCTAAATATATAGTAGATACCAGAGGGTAGCAATGTCGCTGCACGAAAAACCTATTTTACGTTTTCTTGGTGTATTAGAAATATTATTCTTTACTCTTCTCATAGAAAGGTCATTCTCCAATGTTTTAATGACATATGAGAAGAGACGATCTTGTTGAACTTCGCAGTATGTCTTTACAATAGAAGAACAACTTTCCGATCTGGCCTGGTTTAAAAATGTTGCCATATTTTGTTAAATGGAAATATCCCTACTAGCATTTTTTCTAATCTTCGCTGGCGAAAGAAATATATTTTCACTCGTTTCTTGTTACTATTACTAGTTAAGTAAGTACTTGTTATCACAATCCAACTAAAAAAATTATCCTACCACTTACCAATAGTCCATAACATAGTCCTTATTTCCAATTTATTGAATTTTTCTATAAATGATATTCTAATGCAGAATGTGACGTTCTTCTAAGTTAAAAATGCTTTAGAAGAGACTAAATAAATTACATATGATACAAAAATATTTCCTAGCAACTTTTTGTTACAATGGCTTGTTCCTTTTATTGTTGTTTTTACGTAGGACATCAAATATTGACGGAAATGCTGACTCAAAACATATAAAGAGAAGAAAATGAAGATTTGTCAGCTAAATATCATTATCATTATTCTTATATTAAACAGTTTAATTAACATTGAGACATATTCACAAGTTTTTGGAAGACATTTGCCTTAATTTCATAATTACCTATAGATATTGTTTTCGAAACACGATTTACATTGAACATTTTGTTAGCTAAAACACATGTTATCAAGAGGGAATAGCAACTGGAAACTTGTGAATAATACGATCTCAGGCTTGATTAACTATTTAACCATTAAGGGTCCGTTACACACTACGATATTCTCAAAAAAATGCTGAATTATATAATTCTTAAAATATTTTAAAAATGTTTTAAAAATATTTTTCTTTATTCGACATTTCGACCACGTGGCGCTAATCGAAGCACCTAATGACAGAAGTAAGGAATAACAAGAGAAAGTTAGGTTTAATTACAGCCTTTCTTGCTCTGAATAAGCAAAAGAACGCCAACCTAAATAGTGGTTCGCCCTTGGATACGTTTATTTTATTTTTTATCTTAAAGTTTGTT
>JANTOQ010148372.1:3414-15055 GCA_027564595.1 Bythotiara depressa | reverse complement strand
GAACTAAGATTTCTTACATTAAAAAACTGTCTTATCGCGATTTTATTAATCTATGAACAAAGATTTCTTACTTTAAAACATGGTTTTACTACAATTTATGTTCTATGAACAAAGATTTCTTATGTTGAAAACAGTTTTACCGTGAATATATGTGCCATGAATGAACATTTATTACATTAAAACGTGGTTTTACGACAATTTCACGTGCTACTAACGAAGATGTCTTACGCTAAAACATGATTTTACTGTGGTTTTACATGCCACAAAGGAAGATGTTTTACAACACCACAGGTGCTTGTGAAGATCCTACTGAGTTTATGTCCTACTAACATAAAAATACTTATTTCCACCACTGGTTTTACAGCGATTTTACATGATACAATTCAGAATATTCCTTAAATTTTATAAAGCATGGTTTCACAGTAATTTTAAATGCTACGGACAAAACGTAATGAGAACACAGGACAAAGGCAATGAAAATCAATGTTCATTCATTTTATACTAAAATAGTTCCAGCTGTCATTGTGCTTAAAAATACCTGTCAGTTATTTTAAATTTCTCAGAAAAGAACATTTATCTAACCTGAATGACGAAAGAACATCTCACTCATGTTCTACATGGTTCTCATCTACCTCATGCTTACTAAATATAATTAGTACCACAAAACCTTTCATGCTCTTTTGATAGTATTGTGTTTAATATAGAAACCAGGTACTACATCTTTTCTTTTCTTGTCTGGTCAATCAAATATTTGCATGTGAAAGAAACAAAAACAAAAGAATTCCTTCCTTTGTTCATCTGGGAATTTTTAGAGAAAGAAACATAATGAAATAATTATGGCGTTACACTCGTGATCACTACGATTTCACTTAACAAACTCGAATACGAGTTCGTGAAATAAAGTTAAAGAATTGTTTGTGGCTTATTAATGGAATTATCTCATGTAAAATTGGGTGACAAAAACACAGACCCACATGGGCGGCTTCAAAATTAGTTTTATTATTTATTTGAGTGTCTTACTAAAATGCCTGATGCATAGGTCTCTTAACATAAAAACAGGTGGTCTAGCATTAATCTGTTGACTTATACACAGAGTTTGCCAATTATTATATATTTTCTTGTATTTATTCTAGCCAGTAAAAGAGTTTTGACACATTTCTAACCTCTCTACAGAGCATCACTGCACTGCAATATTCCGTAATCGTATGTACATATGTTTGATATTTCTCTTTGCTGGTGTTTTACATGGCTTAATGGAAGAATCATCTAGTTTGCTGATTTACACTTAACATCAAGGGGTGTACTCTGTTCCATGTTATATTGATATCTAAAATATTGGTTTTTAAGGGTGTACCATGTAGGTAAAAAATCTTGGTTAACCTTTCACAAGGTGTTTGAGATATACTACGTTTGCAAATGAGAGAACGTATCTACTATAAATAAGCTTGTTTCAATTTTATAAAGGAAATATATTAATCTTCCTTTTATATTTGGGATTCCATTTTTCATGAAACAAAAGAAACTGTGGCTGTAAATGGTGCCAGTAACAGGCCTGGGTGGGAATGGAGTGTGATAGCACTCGTACGGGCCCAACCTCATACCCAGGGCCTCTTTCACCTTTTGATATCAGCCCTCCATGCCCACACATGATTGATTTAAGTCGGATTTCCAATTACAGAAAATTTTCCACAAAAAATAAATTAAACAATTGTGATTGGTTGAGACAAATTTTCCTTATAGAGAAAATGCAAAACTTAGAAAACTTTCCATCTATGGAAATATTTCAGCAAGTGGAAATAATGCACGTCTACTAATGTTCTTTGGAGTGCCTTTCTCTAGAGTTCTAGTTCTCATTGTAACAGTCATTTGATGGCACAATCAGTTATATAAACTTACTACAAATATAAAATGCACCAGAATGTACCAATCATACACTTGTATTAGCTGAAAATGAGCTCAACTTTAGTTTTCTTTGCTGAACGTGGGTAATGGATGTCCAGCCATCTATATCACATCGGCTATTTTACAGAATACATTCCTCAAAGTTGACTTTTAACTTTATAACCTCCTTACTCATTCCATGAAATTCAATACAAGCCCCTGAGCAGTGCGATGTAGTGCAAATCAGTTTGAGATGTATGATGAAGTTCTAATATATCTATTAGTCATAAGTCAAATAAATGCACGAGGGAAGGGAGAGAAATGACACAAACTAATATTATTCTTGAATAAATATTACATGATGGTTTGGTTTCTTTTTACTGTTCACTTGCATCAAGATTCTAATCACTGCCGATTGTAAAGATTGTTCACACAACAATTGTTCCTATAACATAAAGCCCTGCAACGAAAATTATTAGGATGGTGTGATATGTAAACATAAAAACTGGAAGACCGCATACCATCAAATCCCAGGTCGAACTTGAGTGAGATTTAATCACCACTACTACAATTTTCTAAAGTTAAAAACCTATCGTGAGTGAGTTTTTACAGCCGCTACTAGGATTTTCTACTGTTAAAAACATTTACACAGGTGACTTTTATGTTTGCTACCACACTTTTTTAGCATTATAATGAAACGTAGTTACAGAGCAGCAAGCTGCAATGATGAAACATGTACTACAGGAATGATGGGGTTGATATGTAGAGGTCAGTCTCTCTAAATTGCAAGGTTTACTCTGTCAAAATAGTTTTTGACCAAAAATCAGTCTATTTGAATATCTATTGTGAGTGAAATTTTATGGCTGCGACTACGATTTCATACTTTTATAGCATTAAAAACCTATTGTGAGTGAGATTCTATGGCCATTACCACAATTTTACACGTGAGTAACATTTTAAGGTCGCTACTATCATTTCCGTGTATTAAAAAAAAAACTATGGGACATTTTATGGCCTAGAAAGAAGTTAAGTTTATTTCATTGAGACTTTGTATTTATTATGCCCTTCTGGTGCATAGGAAGTGTTGATCAGCGCCTAGACAACCAGTATATTTTTAAGAACATTCTTTAAAATTTTACAAATGGAGGTAGAAATAAAATTTCTCTTTTACTGCAAACAATAAATAAATATATGTTGTATTGATTACTTAACAATTATTTACACAAGATTCACTAGCTATCTAATGGTTTTAGAAAGTACGAAAATCATATTAAATAGAAATGCGATATATATAATTGTTTTTGTATTATTAAGAAATAGAAATCGTATATTATTAACATACAAATCTTTTTTTGTAAAAACGTATTTATCATTTCAAAGTACAAAATATGAATACAAAATACGAAAATACCAGTTGATACTTTTTCCTAGAGAGAGACACATATTATATTCAGAGGTATAAGATGATTTGGAAAGGCTGTTTTTCCCATTAAAAAAGTCAGCCGATTTTCCAAAAAGCACCTGTAATTGATATTTTTTTCTTTAAGTCCTCTGACTGGAGAATACTTCAATCAGGAAAATAATAAATCATCATTTAATGGTAGCAGTTGGAACATTCTGTATACATATAGTCATGGAGCGGACAGAAATGTTTTTGGGGAATGAAATATAATATGAGGAGTATTATAAAACCACTCAAGAAATGTTTGATATGGCATGTACAAACAAAATATTTTGGTTGGCCCTTGAGAAATTACTTCCTTGTAGTACCCAGGGGCATTTTTCACCTAATTTCACCCAGTATCCCTATCCCTTAAAAATCCTTAAATTCCAAACTTATCATAACATGAAATGAAATATATACAGCTTTTGAAAATTCGTGAAAAACTGTATAAAGGGTAGTTAAGTGAATATAGTGAAATTCTAAAGACTTTCAGAGATAAATACTCATAAACATCTTACCCAGGGCTCTTTTTAAACCATGGGATAAAGTCATTTATAGATGTTTTACTTGAAAACTATAGAAAATAACATCATCGCTGTTTAAATGAACTCTATACAAACTATACAACTATTTTCAAGAGCTTTCTGATGGTATAATTATTTTTGATCAATGACAACTTCAAAATTTGCTATTTTTAGGAGCTTATGGAAATCCTTTACATGTTTCAAGAAACCTGTCAGTTATATCTTGTGAATAACGTAAAATTAGACAGTCTGACCAAGTCAATATGATTTTCTAAGCCTTATAGAAACTGTTGAATGTAGGTTTAGGATGTCCCCAAATTTGCACACTCAGCCCCAATTTTTTGCTCTCATCCTCCTGACAATATGTAGCTACATTTCCTTTGAGAAAATAAACTAATAACATATCCAGAGATGTTTATGAATTTATGAAACATGGCTCGCAACTTTCTAAATGTAAAAGAAAGCAGTTTTGTTAGACTGGCTTTTCATTAAATTACCATTAAACTACAATAAACTCTAAAAAAGAAAAAATTCCATGTGTGTTTGTGTTACCAAACGACACTCAAACCATTGATTCTCAAATTTGATAAGGCAAGGAGAAGCCATGATATAATATATAAACAAACACATGACATAAATATTTTTGACAACTGCCCTGCATGAGTAAAAATTGTTTTTAAGGATTTATTTATTCTTTCTATTGCTTCAATCAACTACACCTATCAATTATTGAAGAATAAGTATTACTCTCCTTTTCTTCTAAATATACAACACAAAACATATTTTTAATTTTCTGCTAGCCAACAATCCAAAGACTGTTTTTGTGGATCTGTAGTGTAGGTAAATGTAAGTGTATTTTCTAAAATGGCCCATTAATGCTTCAGGAGAAAGTAACTAGAAAAATATATTAAAAACTTTACACACAACATCAACATCACCTATACTATTCTGCAAATAATTCTGTGAATATAGCTCCAGGACATGTAGTTGGCATGAGTAGAAAGTCATGACAAAGTTACCATCAAAATATTATAAAACTTAACAATAAGATCTCCAAGAAACATTGCTACTTCTTTATTATTTTAATGTACAGATACAAATCAAAACAATATTATTTTGTAGGTAGTAATTTGGGCAGTTTTGTGATATATACAAATATAGGTCAGTGAAGGATTTTCTAAAGGTTTACAAAAAATCAGTGGCATGCGTGATTCTACCAAGTTTCCTGCCATTAGTTACAGACATTCTTCTTTTCAGGTCACTCAATAAAAAAGGGGCCACACACAATGGGATCTAAAAATGTCAAATTGTCTAAAACGTTTTCTAGGATTCTAGAAGATCAAACAGGAAAAACGAATGAGTTGTATTCCATCATCACTAACTGCAAAAGAAAGTCAGGAATCTACCATCTACCATCATCTACACACTACATCATAATATTAGATAGCTGGCCTTAACTTTCTTCACTTACTTCCCATCTATATTTTTATAGTATAAGTTTATATTGCTGAGAATGTTAGCCCGGTCACATAAGCTTCAGAATTACATCCATGGGATGGATGAAATAGTTTAATTACTGACCAAAATTCTTATTTCCAATTTGTCTATTTTAAAATTTGGACAAGATTAGTGAAAACGTTGATTTGATTGTACAATCCAGCTAAATTTTGTCCCAAAACTAAACTAGAGAAATCAAGAAAAATATAAATAGGAAGAGAAAGAAAGTTAGCTGGGCTTCCGGGCTATTGGTTGTTTTATATGATTGTATATGAAAGCAATAAGGAATTGCTTTCGCATGAAATCCACTTACCAGATTCAGATTGACACTGCTTTTGATCATTCGTTAAATCAGTAAGTTCCATAGCCTCCCAATCAGATGTTTTTCCATTTACACTCACTACTCCTATTTGTTCTTCCATTGAGATAGCTTTCTTTCCAATCTCAATAGAACATTGTTCCAAAAATGTTTTATATTTAGCAATTTCTCCAGGAGATTCCCTTTTCTTTGACTTTCTCCTTTCAACATCTTTTATCTTGACATGAGCAGCATTCCGCAATGCTTCTAATTTATAAATTTCATATTGAGCAGAACAACATTCTTCAAATTTATTTTTTTCGAAATCATTAATTGATACATTTTTTAGTCCCAACATTATTTTCCGAAGCTTTTCGAAGTATTGTTGGTGTTGTTTCTTATCCAATTCTAAAGTTTTGTTAAGTTCTTCTTGAACTCTAGCTAGTCTCCAAATGTGAGATCCAATATCAATATCACTTTCTTTTGGTTTCTTGTCATGCTTATAAACTTTAGATACCATCTTGAAGCCATTGATCAAATCCTCACATAAAGACACACCAAATGTAACAGAATATATGTTCACACCATTCGAAAACAAAGCATTTTGTTTCAGTTTTTTCTCTCCCTCTTCTCCACTTAGCATATTTAATACCCTGGATTTACATTCATTCAATATTTCATAAAGTTTTTTACTGTTTCTAGGTAAGGCATTTTCTGATCTTCCATGCAATATATCACGCAATATCTCTTTGCCAATTTGAAGTATACAGAGTTGCAAACAAAGCCACTTCTCATGATCTTGGATTAATTTTTCTTTCATATTTTCTTTGAAAAGTAAACAAAAACATCATGAATTCTAATGACAGATAATAATAAAGTATTAAAAGTACAAAATGTCAAAGTAACCAGGTTGACATGAGAAAGTGAGTTATTTTTCACCATAAAGAAATGACACTGATATGAAGTAATATTAATTTCTTTATCTGGATAACAAAAGCTATATATACCAGAAAACACCCCAAAAATCAAAAACTTTTACAACAAACAGTGAAATAGTAAACAAATAAATATCAAAAAGTTTAAAATATTTTTCAAGTTTATCATTTGCAATTGTTACGACCATGAAACAAGTTACATACAACTTTGCATTCATAATCATATAAACATTATGTTGACAACCATGACCATCATCATTATATAAACCAATAATAGAATCCTCCAGTTAGCAGTATGTTCAAATAATCTCAGAAATATAATAGACTCAAAATATTCCTACAAGTATCAGAAATAATTCAGATACATATAAACTATCAGGTCTACACAAGAAACATTTGCCATCAGTTCTTGAGCTTCTTATTTTGGATAACAGGTTCTTAAAAGAAAAGAAGCATGTGTTGAATGAAACATTTGAATTTTTTTTCTTACTCATTTTAAGCCAATTTTTCCTGAAATGTGGAAAATCTAAACTGTTTGAAAAACCTTCTCTGTATATAACCAAGCCACCCCGACTCCACCAGAAAGTAATCCCATGCAAAATATACTTTGTATTAGTAGCCCAGGACATATATACATAATTATACGGTACATAAAAGAAGTTTTCTACAGGCTAAATATCTTGCTTTAGTTTTCTACAGGATAAATATCTTGCTTTAGTTTTCAGTGCCCTCAACATCAGAAAGCAAATTATTATATTACAAGACTTGGGTGGAAATGCAAATTAAAACCTATGTTACTGTTTTGGAAAAAGAAGAAAAAACAAGTGCTTTTACTACAAAAATTAGAAAAACAATTTCACAAGTTTTATTTACACCTAATATTCTTACCCATCTTTTTATACAAATAAGGCTTTTATATACTGGCCCAATAAATTCTTGCTGATGCAATTCAAAGCTAACCCAAGGTGACAATGTGAGACACACCATGCTAACTACTACTAATCATTTTTTAAGGGAAGCTTGTACTGATTATTAACTCACTGGTTCATAGAAGCACTGTTAGAAGCTATGAAAGCTATTATTTCTAACACTACACTTAACTTTGCTGTCTTAAATGCTTTTTTATAACTTTTTAAAACTAGGTGTGGCTTCACTATTCTTAAGCTCTTCCACTGTAAGAAAAAGAAATGTATCTGGGTCAGTGAATAAAACATAAATTTCCTGTTTAGCTGCTGTTCTGTCACAAAGAACATCAAGAAAATTTACTCGATGGAGTTTTGATTGACAACGTTTTTAAACAAGTATTCAGAAATGGATGAAGGCCCTACACACATTTCTGTGTTTGTATTTATTCTCCCAATAGTGTAACTAGATACGTAAAATCAGGAAAAAAAGACTGCTCATTTACTGCTCATCCTCGCTATGTTGTATGTAATTTCAAGAGTTTACATAACATAAGAGCTTAGTTTCTCAGCTTCCTTCACTATGGACAGTTCCATTTTAATTGCACCAGGAGCTGGCTAGGGTTGAGTATGCACTTTATTTTGTACAAAGTTTGGCTTTAAATCCTGTTACTACATGATAGAAGGGTTAGAAATAATTTACTGGCACTTTCCTGGTCATGGTTGTTTGGTGTGAAGGTGTAAAACTTCCTTAAGAGGAAATATATTCAAATATAGTCATTATATCATTTTATCAGACGTTTTAAGAATCACATAGGAACCTGCAACTGAAAATAAATTCATAATTATTTATAGGCAATAGATTGCAACCAGCAAAAATGTTTTTTTGCAGACAAAAGACAAATACATAATACAACACATCCTTAGCTATGCCTATTCTTTTTGTTTTAAAATGCTTTAAGGACACGTTCACCTGCCTGAAAAAGTGGTACAACCTTCAGAGTTTCAAAAAATATGGTAATAAATAAATAAACCGTAAGAAAAATTAGAAAACAAAATACAGTAACAAATAAACAGTAAGAAAAATTAGAAAAAATTATTTTTAAGGAAACTAAAATCTTCAAACTAGTAAACAGAGATTGAAAACTTACCATAAGGTATCTGGGTGATAAAGTGAGGGAGAAAATTAATTTTTGACTTACTTCTTTTGGTGGCAGGTTGAAACTAAGAAGAAAATAATCAAGCCCACTCTTTGAAAGGAGTTCCTCACTGCCAGGCTTTGAAAATGAAAACTGCTCCTCCTAGCTAACTAGCTATTTATATACAAATAACCTTTGTACATTAAAAATGCCATTAGTGAAGTATTACAACCATGTACAAAAGAAGAACCTTCATGTGTTTAAAATAAACTGTAAGTTGTTTTACTGTAAATATCTTTCATTAGAAAGAGTGTTTACTAAAGTCATCTTGTCTGACTAAATTTTAACTTACTGATATATTACTGGTCTTTTTCTTTTGGCTTACCACTACTACCTTGTGTCTTCGAATATATATTCAAATATGGTAAGCTGGTTATCTTGACTGAATTTACTATGTGTTCAATTATATACATATCACATTATACATTTTAATGTGTATTTTTTGTGCTTATGGCTTTCCACAGACAAATGAGACCTGAAGCTATGAATAGAATTATGGACTGGAATGCACCCAGTTGCTCTCATTTCATCTCGTTTATCAAAATAATATTTCCAATGAGAAATGTATAATAGATAGGTATGTGTTATATCTAACTAAGGGTTAAACTAACTAATTAACTAATTAACTAAATAATTAACTAAATAAATAAATGAATAAGAATTACCTTGCTCAGACATTGTAGCATGTTGATCACTAAATGAAGAAATATCAATATTAACATTAAAAACAAAACTTCAGTTTGATAAGTTAAAACTATGGAGTAATAACTCATGCTCAAACAATTTTCACTGAAATTCCTATTATTTTCCAATTCAACAAAAGCAACAAGATAATGCATTTCACTAGAGAAGGAAGAACAAAATGTCAAAATAAGTAGAACAATACAAAATACATGGAATGAGAAACACTGGATAAAACATTTTTATCAACAAAAGAGCTGTTACTACATGGAATGAGAAACACTGGATAAAACATTTGTATCAACAAATGAGCTCCAAACTACAATCTTGGACATAATATCTATGGACAAGAAACTAAAAATCCGTATTCCACAAGTAATGCTAAGGTTGTTGGATTTGTCATATGCTTCTGTTTCTCACCACAGTCCCTTCTTGAGTATTACTCTGAGTGATCCATGTGTGCGTCAGTTCAGTTGTTATGTTGCTAATAAGCTGTTAAGTTTTCAAGTTGTAAACGAAATTAGAAGTAAAGAAGATATACCATATACCAGGCTGTTTATTTTATTTTCCCACAGTAGAGGAAACAAAGGTATCCACAGATATATAAAATGAGAAAACCTAAAGCTTACAATCTCAGGTACTCTTCTTTACTGCCAACACCTATCTGAATTGTTGTACAAATAAGGCTTAAAACAGAAAATGACTTTAGAAATCCTTATATATTTGTCAAATACTAAGAGGGAGGGCAACAGTAGTATAAGATGACTTGTGATGAATATAACAAACACCTTAAAGAGATCAGACATATTGAAAAGCTTGAAATATATTTTGTTATTGACACTTCATAGATTAGATTGAAGAAAGATGACAATCACCCTATATCAAGATAAAGGTTTATTTAAGGTTGTTTACTTTTTTAATTACTACACACAGAAATAATGTTATAAAAACATAAAATTGACTTTCTATATGCACACAAGTGCTGTTTTTATATATCTTGAGAAAATATTTGCCCTTTATGTTAATGATGAGAATGCTAAATAATGATCAATTCTAAATTCATTGTTCAAAACAAGCTGGAAGCCTCATGAATAGCATACCCACCACTATTTTGTTTTGTTTACTTATTTGAGGATTATAAAAATTAAAGGCACTTTTGCAAGAAAATTCAAATAGTTCTGTAACAGGCTTTTATCAGTCGAGGACATATAATTATTTAGCTCTAACTTTAAACTACGTTGTCATAAACCTTTAAAACTTACTAATCCCAAAGATATATCTGTTATGCAAAATCGCATGTCTGGGATTTTTTTTCTTTCATTTACTTCAAGTTGTATAATCAATACGGTAAAGCGTGGTCAATTTGAGGTTCACTTCCCAGGGGAAATGATCAAATAACTCTTGAAATAGTTAAAAACAAAGGAATTCTGTGCACATGAATTTTCTTAAAGAAAGAAATTTAAATTTTCAAAAGATAAACAGTATTCTCTTTATCATATACTTCTGTTTCATAAGAATGCAGTTCATGGAACTCAATGTAGTTCTTCTGGTTAAAGTAGGGGGTACTATGAGTGCAAACAGAAAGAGATATTGGGCTTATTTAAACAAAAGCTGGTCTGGTCCATCTTAGAAAACTATAAATACTTCTCATTTCGTGCAAAAATGTTTATCAAGTTAACCCCGGGCGAAAGGTTTTTTCTTCTTGAGATCGCTTTTTCTAGTTTTTCACATAATATAAATAGCACACCTGTTTCTTCCTGTATAAAATTCAAAAACAAGATGTCTCCTTAAGGTGTCGTTGCATTACTAATTAAAAGAAAAATACTGAAACCTTATTCTAAACTCTATCAGTTACATAAAAATGTAGATGGCATTAAAATTGGCACAGTGTAATTAAGAAATTTTACAAATTTTACATGTTTCGAGCCATGTGATTTTTGTGAAGAAATTTTCACGTGGAGGGGACTTAGAGCTTATTTTACATAAGTGACAAAAAAAGTTTCATAATTTTTCTCTTTTCCAAAATAAATGCAGGTAAAACAAGTCACACCATCAGGTAGAGGAATAATACAGGATTTAGAAAATATAATTACTTTTTATGCGTAAATTGTTTGAAGAAAAGGAGATTTATTTATCATACTGAACATGTGTAGCAAGTGTATACAGTATCCTTAAATAATCTTATATTTTCTATATATTGCTACCAACCAAACTTCATACACTAATTGTGAAATAACTGTTTGAAGCAACAAAGCATTCTGGGTAATAGGTAAACATAAT
>JANTOQ010148261.1:0-15055 GCA_027564595.1 Bythotiara depressa | reverse complement strand
ACTATTGACTAGCAGTGTGATTCTTTCATGACTAGCAGTGTGATTCTTTCATGACTAGCAGTGTGATTCTTTCATGACTAGCAGTGTGATTCTTTCATGATGATCATTCGTTACTATTGACTAGCAGTGTGATTCTTTCATGACTAGCAGTGTGATTCTTTCATTATAATCATTCGTTACTATGATAATCATGATATTTAAAAATCGATTATCTTTATGGTAATCATAATGTTTCATAATGGATGACCATTGGGAATTATAATTAACAATAGACATTTTCATATTAGACCGAAATTTGAAGCTTGTTTTTATTAGATGTCCGTCCTTGAATCTGTTGGAATGACATATGCTATCGGTGGTTTTGATGGAACACAAACACTGAATTCAGTTGAAACTTACAACGCAGTTACTAACATGTTATATGTTGTGTGCGCCACTAGTCTAACAATATACATTAATTGTCCTCGTCAGCTAGTGGTGCAGTATTGTGTATGTGAGTGTCTGTAAGGTGTTGATATCTAACTTGGATAGAAAAAATAAAAATTACAAACGGACTTCAGATATGGATTCTACGTAAAAAATTATAGTTATAGAGTATTTTTCAAACAGAACCGATTTTTTGGACTATCACCATATCCGGTCAAATCCATTTTATATTTCGATTTAGCAACCCAAGCCTCGTTATTATAAAGAGGCGTGGGTTATTGAATGACTTTTTTAATTAATAGTTGACAATGCTTCCCTGATTTACTAGGAACTCTTAAAAATGTTTGTTTGTTTACTCTTTTTGAAATAACCAATTATTTGATTCCTTTCTGGGGACACTATGCATTAAAAGGCAACTAATGTTTAAAATTCACTTGTTCGCTTATTCAAGCCAAAACTTTAACAACTCATAACGTTTGAAGCAGTTATTCTTTTTACACCAAATAAAAATCATTAAGCTGCATTTATAAAGTTTAGACAAAAAATAGCGAGTGAATTTTATATCTAACTATTACTGTCAAATCCTGTGCTTCAATATTCTTCTGTCATTTCCACTTCAATATTGGCCAATGTCTAAAATGATAAAACAATAACGTTCATCGCAAGCTGCTAGGAGCTCTAGACTGAAAAATACCATTATTATAATATAAGGTTGCCTTTGGGCATTCCAATGTTATATCTTTCCCGTCTGTGACACCCATACGTTTTTTTCAAGTTTGGAAACCTTTATAATGTCATATGAAGGCTACTTTTATATTAAAAGCAGATGAAATGCGAGGATACAGATGTCAATCTTCTAAATAGTTCTTATCGCTTTAGCTAATGTCTTCTGTCTCCCGGAAAATAATCAGATAAATACTATACCACTTTTGCCGGGGGTTAATGGTTGGAAATATTTTGGAAAATAAAATCTGTAACGGCTAGTAAGACTCCTGGTTTCTCAGAAAGGTTTACATAGGTCTACATTGGGTTGTTAAATATAACCACGGCTAACCATTAATTATAAAGATATTCAACTATGGACGAGCGTAGGGAACAAATGAAACGGTTTTAGAATACTGGAAGAGAAATGGCAAATATTTCGTCAACCAATTCAGGTCAATGTAGAAACAGTAGAGTAAATCGTCTAGGCCTCAGTTTGTTTGCATATTGTTTTGCAACTTACAACATCTGTCGCCTATTCCTCTATAGAGTTTTCTACTTCGCATATCTATAAAGACAATTTCATATATCAACAAAACTGTGCTGCAGTTGATGAAGTCCTACTTCCTGTTCTGGTAGAAGTTTGGAAACAACAAAGGAATGTGAGCTCCGATGACATTGTCCTCAATACGTCGTCTTCCCAGTGGGAAGATCATGGTCAAATAACGTCCTGACAACGTTGAAGAAACGTTACAGACGTTGTTGCAACGTCGTGTGGCCATGTGTTTCCCATTGGGTCAATGAGCTTTGATAAGCCTTTGTGATATTTTGATTAATCCCTGTTTTCACGCTTGACTATAACCTTTGATGCGACCCCTGTCTTTCAACGCTTTTCAAGATTGTCCCGTATCTCTCAACATGTTTTTGTTTTTCGTTGCTGTCGTAAAGCCAACCATTTTGTATTTCATCATGACCGCGCTAGCGGGAGACATTGTTAGCAGCCGGATGAAACTCCGGATGATTTTTTGGAGCAGTTCTGATGACAATGACTTAATAACGAACTTTCGTTTATGAATCATATGCTTGTGAATGTTTCTAGAATGGAGTAGAACTTTTATCTTTAAATTAATGTTGCCTTAGATGATTACTTTATGTATTTTGCTGGTAATTATTAGTCAATGCGGATTTTCAAAGTGGCGCATGAAGTGCACCACGTGTGTTCTGCCAATAAAACCAACATCTTAGGGGTTTGTAATATCACAGGGTTTCCTCCAGCACTTATTACCATTCTGGTTTTCTGGAAGTTAGCTAAAGGGAAGGGATATGTTTAAATCGCAACTAAAGCTATAAAACCTTATTTTATCAGAGATTGTAACGTGGAGTGTAATAAAGTAGATGTTATGATAGGAAAGCAATGTAATAATAATTAAAAATTGATTGATTTTGCTGGCCTTGGTAATATGTTCGTCGTGGGTTTACAATGTGATTGCAAATGCAAAATGAAAAACTTGTCTACTGTTGTGTGATAACTGGTGTTTGTTAACTCTAGCTATAACATTCCAAAGCAGCCAGCAACATTGTCTCCTTACTAATGATGGATGTTGCATTTCAGTAATTCTAGTCTTCATTCCTCAATTTTCCTGAGATAAACTTTTTGTAGTGGTAAGATGGCTATGAAATTTTGTGACTTTTCCCAAAACGTTATAAGAAAATTATTTGAAAAATACCTGCTCATTTTCGGCTTTGGGCCATTTTGTGACAGGTGCTGGAACCAAAAATGTACAAAAAATTTAAAAAAAAAAGGTTTTATCATGTTATATATCATTAGATTGAAAATTTTATGTAGATAAATATGAAAATAGATAAAATTGATGAAGATACACTATATCTAATGATACATAACATGATAAAAACATTTTATTTAAATTTTTTTGTACATTTTTAATTCCAGCACTCGCATTTTATACCATACCAATGAAAAATGTCAAAAAATACAATTTTGCTAGTTTGTTGCAAAAGTACTGACGTCAGCAAAAGTCACGTGACTAACACCGCCATTTTTGTTTCAAATGATAGAGGAAGGCTAGGGGTATGTATGTACCAAATTTGGTATATACCCATTTATAGTCTGGAAGATAATGTGGATCACGGTACCCCAAGAAGGCCAGGCCTAATATGGTTAGAAAGTAGTCTGCCTTACCTCTGGATCTGACTTGCAAATATTATTGTCTTTCATTTGAACTGAAACTTGATCTGAATGTGTTTTTGTATTTTAAGTCATCCTCAGTGAAATTTTATTTTTTATTTCAGAGACAGATAACTGAATGTGGGAATACTGTAAACTGCATCAAAATCCCTAAGAATTGCACGTCCTACTCCACTTGCAATGGAGTAGTAATGTATTCATATAATGCAACAGCAAAGAAGATTAATATTGAAATCATCACAAAAGAAAACTGGATGGCATTTGGTCAAAACCTAGTGATTAAGGCAGGAGACCTTATGGTAAGTTATAGAAAATGCAATTTGGTAGATCTTCAAGCTAGCTGTGAAGAGCACTTATAACACAATGGTTTTTTTTGTCGCAGATAAATTTATACAGCATGTCACTTAATACCTTAAATCCAGGAGTTAGACCTGGGACATAGGATAGGAAAAGTGTTCAGATGAATTGTCAGAAAAGTAATAATCTCTGTCATTCAACCTAACAGAAATAATACAAGGTGCAGTTAATCTGCGACTGCACGCAAGTTAACATGGTAGTTTTGAACACGTGGAACATATGTGCGCCATAGTTTTTTTTTTTAAGGTGACCGAAAAACATTATTATTTAATAACACATTAGGGAATTTATACAATGGCAGGACTATTATTTAATAAATAAAGTAAGAAATGTTCAATTTAATTTTGATATCACGTAATCGACACTGATGATGTCATCAGATTCGATTTTGCTGCATTTATCAATTTGTTTTGTACGAGACCATCTAATACAAAGAGACACGATTTTAATAGCGCAAAGCAGAATTTTGTGTCACAGATCTTTCTTTTTGGGAATAATATCTGTTAGCCAATGATAAAATATCTGATATTCACGACCCATGCTACCGTGTATGGAGAGGACTAAAGGAGGAAAGCTGAAATATTCCATTTCTAAAACATGGTGTTTGGGCAGCAACAGTCCATTTGTGTCGGAAATGTTTCAAGATGAAGAAATGTATGCCTTGTTACTAGTAGATGTTTGAAACGCTCTTAATGCTTTAAACAGACAAGTGCTACTACGAAACACCCATTATGCTGCTACTGAACATCCGGTATCTTTGCTCGCCTATGCCTACATGTCATCTCGACTGTGTTACTAGTGGTAGGGAGATATCATCTGCGGATGGAACGACACATAGAGATCCAATACCAATGTTAGTTGGGGAGAAGGAAAACGTTGATATCTCAAACTTTGGTTGCATAACACTCGCAATGTTTGGTTGTTCTAAAATCATGGCTTGTTGTGAAGGATTTTCAACTGGGAAAATGTTGGCTATTATGCGGACACCAAAGGGAACATCACGACGCACTGGAGGAAATATGCAAATAATTGTCATCGAATATAATGAACGAAAATAAATATATTCAAAGGAAAAGGTACAAACATGGAAACAGCAGTTAGAAAAATTATCTGAACCACAGGCGGCTTATGGAGTATTTACGAACGCTTTTAAACACTACTTTACATACCATCTACACGTTATCGCACAAATAAGTTAAATGCCGAAACCTCTTGGTTTTGGTATAGATAACCAGTTTATATCTTCAATAATAGAGTGACATGTATGATTGGATCTTGAAAGAAAATCCCTACCACTTTCCATTAAAATAGGAGGCCTAGACTTGACCATTTTGCCAGACTTATAAAGTAGAGAATTTAAAAACTCGAAAAGAACTACAATAACTATTCTATAAACTTAGATCTACATCTCACACATTGAAGTAAAGGGGGAATTCCTCAAAGGTCGAGAAGACGTTACAAGAACATCATTACGGATCTCCTGTCAAAGAGGAATCAATTTCATCTTAGAGAAAATGGTCTTGTACAAATGAAGGTTCATCAAGCTGATTGACATCGTTACCACTAAAATCTGGAATTACGTGGTAAATAAATGGGAATTCTTTAGTGGCTTTGATGAACTGTGTAGATGGTTGAGTGATTGTCGTCACAATGTCCAGGTAGAAAACCTTTCAACTTGTATCATTCCATGTCTCCATTCATCAAAGATCACTGCAAAAGTATTCAATGAAGTGTACAACCGTGCAGAGGTTGAGATATCCCTACAGTGCTTATCTGGAGAACAAATTCCAAATAAAGCAAACGTATCAAACGAAGCAAGATTTGACTGATTTCCTGCGTTCTTAGTGCATACCCTAATCTACCAAAACCAGAAACTGGATAATGCATTCGCTTCAAACGAATAACAGCAGAGAAGTTGAAATGGGACACGAGAATTTTTCACCACTAATATTTACACCATACGATGGATACGGAGGAGAAACATTGTTAGAATCCGGCTTTGAACAAAATGTTTTCACGAGAGAGATCCTCTGTCGTTTATCTTAGAAGACTGATATGCTTGAATAAGAACGTTATAGAAATTGCTGATATTGAAATATATACAATATATATAATACTTACTTACTTACAGCAGAAAGAGTAATTTTATTATTTTATATTATGTAAATATTGTACTTTTTTGTTTATTCAGTGTTGTTCCCTCAGTGGCCTGGAAAGTAAAATAACAATATTAAACATTATTTATTATATTATGAAATGGAACATATTTTTGAACATGTTTCATAAACGATACTTTCGAATGTGATTCGAACGTTTGTTAAAGGAAAATGATATGGATTATTTTAAAAACAAAAGTAAGAAATATTGGAATGGAAATAGATTTTTGATTAGATTATTTTGCTATAAATAGACCTCTCCCGAGTATAAGTTTAATTTTTTATAAAGAAATGGACCTCATATTCAGATTCCACTTAAAAAAATATGCCTATGTTGAAAATTTTAATGGAAAATCAGGAGGATTGTTTTCGCTACAATACGCCAACGATCAAAGCTTTCTTACTTTCAAACGATCCCCGTTCAATCTCGTATTCATACATAAAAATTAATAATGTTTTGTATTAACGCGAGGCGAGATATAACATGGCGAAACTAACAAGGCTTTTACTTACCTTTAGTGTAGCGAAAACAACTATTCTGTTTTGGTGTATGGCATTGGATTTTTCAGAATAGACATATTTTTTAATGCGGAATCTGAATCCAGAGTCCATTTTCATATTAAAAAAATAAACTTCAAATTTTCATAAGATTCGGGAAAGGTCTATTGTTATTTAGTATCGTTACTAAAACAAAATTTATCAATATTGATTGCTTTTCTTCTTTTGTATCTATTTTTTTGCCGCTCTATACTTTCATTTTTCTGAAAAAATTGAGCCTGGCGATGTTCTTAGACCATGTTTCACGAAGCTATTTATTTAGAATAATATCGAAATAATCGTTCAACATAATTTTTGCAACATATCGAAAATATTTTTTTTACTGATATACGCACGTTGTTTAAATTTCATTTCCGAATTAAAAGGAAAGAAAAATTTAATACACCACACGTGTACGTTTAAAATATGGATATCAGTCAAAATAACAAGCTCGCTCTTATGGTTGAAACATTGGGGGCATAAACAGCGTATCTGGACAAAAGATTGGCTGCTGAATGAACATGAAAAAGGAGCTTGCAACTGTATACACAATGAACTTAGACTGACTGACAAAGAAGACCTCTGAGAGATTTTTCGTATGAACACATCTGCGTTATGGTTTTGTTGTTGGTTAGGGATTTATTTTTTAAAAGTCTAGGCTAGACACGGACCTGGTGTTAGTTTTTTGGCACCTAGGAGGAAAACATAAATGACTTGGTGCCTCGCGCAGTTCTGCATAACTTTAATATTAACTTACATGTTATTTTACAAGAAAACAGCATAAATCAATGGACCATTAATTATTATTGAATAGTGAGACCGGACACAATTTTTTCAGAATAAGTTTTCAAATCTTTTTTGATTTAGAAACCTATTCTAATAAAATTGTTGCGTTCGTTTTCGCGATTAATTAATGAGACATTTATATTTTTTTTTCTAATGTTACACACGATAATTGTTTCGAAATAACATTATTTTGAATTTTTTTAAATAAATAGCTTCGATCTTTTTAATAAATAGCTTCGTCTACACGATTTTCAAGAAAAACGCAATCTCAAGAAAATAATCACCAAAAATATTCTAAAAATTAGAGGGATGTGACTGTGTATAGCTGTACTTTTATTATCAGAAAACACGGACGGAATAGCTGAAAGCTGTAAGCTATGTTGTGTAAAAAAATGACCTTGTCTTGCAAAGTTTCCTGCGACAAAGTTGGTGAAAAGGTTGACCGGAATAAAATAAATTTGTAATTTTTCAATAAAGGCTTACTAGTATCACCAGAAACCTTTGATTTAGAGCGGTTTAAAAGGCGCATACTGTGCGAAGACAACACCTCCAAAACTTGCTTTCCTACACGCTCCTGGACAGTTACCACCTACCTGGGTAGATTTACCGGTAAGTGCATTATATTTTTTTGTACTGCAATAATGTAATGTTGACATTATTTAAAAAAATATCTCCAAAATTGTATTCCATAAGTGTCCTATACATATTAATAATATGAATTTAAAAAGGGTTCTGAACAAACAGGCTTGGTTTAAAGTGGATCCTAATAAAATAGGTATGGTTTAAAGTGGATTCAGAATAAACAGGTAAATTCAAGTTTAGGATTGGTGTTTATCTAAAACAGATATAGTACACAAAATAAAAATTTGACTACGAGAAGTCGTAGGGGATTTACCCTGATTTAAAGGATATACAAGTAACGTACGTTAACCAACTCGAAACCAGAAATTGACATGACGAGTCGCCAATAGATAAACGATATACTTATCCATGCCAAACATATAGTGCTAATTTATGTTTTATAGAGTAATATATTATTCTATATATAGGTACTAAGACCAGAATAATTGAAAAATAAAATAATTTTACAATTCTAGGTAGACCTTAACCTTGTTCCCAGGCCATTTTACTATCTTACTTTAGTGGACGGCTCTGGGGACGTGGTTGACTAGTCTTAATTTTGTTACAACATATTTAGTGGATTTATTTGTTCATGTAATATATATTCGTGTGTTTCTGTAAAGTTCTCAGAGTTTAAAGTTTAGAAATAAAGCTTTGTCTTGCTAGTGCTGAGTCCAGTCCTATGCAAGGTGTCAGTAACATTGTGCAACATCTACGTTTGATGGTATCCAAAACTGTTCACTTGATCTGATAGTACTAAAATGACACATTTAACCCTCCAATACATTGGCATGGTTATATTAGACTTCGCAATTGTAACATTAATAAGGTTATGAGGAACCAAAGGGTATTATATGCTTTTACAAAATTTATTTTACAAGGTTGAGTGACTCCTATTCCTGGATTTTCAACACATTCTGGAATATTCTTGTTGTCAATTTAACGTTTTTTGGCAGAATTCCTTATGTACATTCAAACGGGTACATGTTCACTATTTAGTGAACATTCAACCTACCAAAGTGTCGTTTCATTCATACATATTTGTTTTAGATTGTTGGTGTAGAGGATACTACTACCAAGTCGAGTACAACCAACAATAATGTAGCTCTCAGTATTTGCAAGTAAGTTTGTTTTTTCGTTAACGTATGTAAATGCATATGTATGTAAAGTTTCTGCGATAGGTGTAGATTGTTTAAAACAAAATTTCATAACATGATGTTTCTAATAAAATGATACTTGCTGTTGTTTTTGTTACTTTTTAAAGTACTAAATATGCTAAATGTCAAACCACACCTAGCCAGTCAGTCAGTCAGTAGAACATCCAGGATAACGAATCATGGTCTTTAGAATAGCTTATTATGCCAGGCGGATCAAACCCATCATATCTCTAGGAAATATCTATTTTCCAGCGCTACCTATACATTGAAGATATAGCCAAAATATTCGGTAACCCCTATGGTTTTTCTTGTACATCACAACTAATATACATCACACTGATTATAGTTTATCTTGTAATGTTATTGTTATTGTTATAACGCTATTGTTGAGTTTTGTTTGTTTAAAAATACACTTTCACTCACTCACTTGCAGTTTAGAAGAATGATATCCCAAGAAGCATGGTTTTTATAGAAAAGTTTGTTAATAATGAAAGTATCGCCTCCGACTGATTTCGACTTATTTTATTCCTTCTGTACTTGTTAGCTTCAGCCGTAAAACTGATATAAACAACAATGTGATGAACATTATGACCGACAAGAATTATACTTTTGCTGTTGCTATTGGAACAAATCCCCTTGGTAAGTTACCATTAAAAATGCAAATGGTGTCATGACGTGTCGTCAAGTGTTGTATGCATGGTTAAGTTTGCATAGTTGAGAACGTAGGAGAAAAAACTGAGGATTATTTGATGCAGGATCCGATTAACATCTACTTCACAAGCTCGCAATATATATTTTGTGATAAAAAACTAACTGTTTTTCTTCTCACATAAGAACGTTACAACTGTACATGCACAAATCATTTTGTTAGTTTTAACTATTTAACACTGACGACACCACAGAACCGCATTCGCATATTCCATTACTAACATGACCTGTCTTCCGCCCTGAATCAGTGACATCATTTGAACTAGAACATGTGGATTGCGAGCTTGTCTTCTATCCACTATACTTTTAACTTTTTTTAGATCAAAATCGTCCAACCAAACATACTAATTACCGAGGTGGCACTACAGGCATTGATTGGATTTCTAACCCAGTACCATCCACCACGAAAGGTATTTTAACACGTTAGTGTCTTATGCTGCAGATAAATCAAGTCATTTCCCATTTCTTGTCTGTTTTCATTTTTCTAGGGGTGGTATTTGTTGGAGGTAAAAGTGAAAATGAAGTTGGAAAAAGCTGCTTATATCCCTAATACAAAGTTTAAAGTGGGAATCAATAATATCTAGACATCAACACTATTAAAACTGGGGAGGTTGTTTATTTGGGTTAATTTAGGTAACGTCGCCCTGACAACTACAGGTGGTAACAGAAGAAAATATCCCTCATTTTCTTCTTTCTAATCTATGTCATTGTGATCGTTATTTTGCGCTAATTTTAAAAATATGATATATCATTATTAGAGAAAACCAAAATTTATTCAAGGAAATAATTAAATATGTTTTGTACATGAAATGCTACCATCAGCAAAAACGATGATGCCAAACGTTTCCTAACATAATCTTCGATAACTGTACAAAGTTTCATGATTTATACACAGACCAAACGTTTCACAATTTATACACAAACCAAATGTTTCATGATTTAGACCCAGACTAAACGTTTCATAAGTTAGACACAGACCAAACGTTTCACGATTTAGACACATATTAAAAGTTGCATGATTTACACTCATATCAAAATGTCACGTTTTGGACTCAATTATGGAACTTATTTATTACGTCAAAGGCAAAGGGTATCCGTTTTCATCCCACTTTTAAGTAGAGTTATTCATCCACAAATAAGTGGATGCATTAACTTTAGTTTCATTCCTTAATATCGGCTGCCTATTTGATTTTTATTTGACTTTACCACATCAGGTACAAAAAGGTGTAGCTTTGGAAGTATGATTGCCACATGTTGTTATAAATCATCATAATTACCTGTTAGGATGTGGACCCACTCGAAGTCGAGGCGTGTGTGTAGGTAGAAGAAGAGTTCGACGATTAAAGAACGTTTATGTTATTGATGCTGTTATATATTTAATGTTATATGTTACAGAAAAAGGTTTTGTTGTTATAACATGAGTCTTGCCGTTTCCTGCAATCTAAATAAGCAGATTTTATATTGTTACATTTACTTTACTGTTTTGCTAATTTTAGGTTCAGGATGGAACATAAAAGGTGAGTGAAAAAGCTGACTAATATTTCTGTGTTCTCACTGTTAAATGTGGTAACGTTCTTGTTGTTAAATATGACGTTGTTATTGCTGTCTCTCAGTGGGACCTTTGACAACGTTGAAGACTCGAACTTATGAGGTAAGTGTTGTGTGACCATGATGGCCTCTCTGGGTAGTAATATTTATGCTTTGTTGATGTTGACATTAATAAATATTTTTTGTGGGCGAAAACGTTTTACCTACCAACTAATTTTATGGTCAAACTCTCATAGAAATGTTAATGTTTGGAATATTGTAAAATATGCTCTAGATTGTGGTGTAGCAATATGCAATATATTTCTCCAGTGGTATTTGTCTCTTAAACCTATTCAACCTAGGATTTTTGGGGCGTTTCAGAACTAGAGGGAGGTGGAATTCCGCCCTCTCCATAACGTTAGCTATAGACATGCAATAGCAATAAAACTTGGCACATACATAATTGGGGGCAAT
Source organism: Bythotiara depressa (assembly GCA_027564595.1). NCBI lineage: Eukaryota > Metazoa > Cnidaria > Hydrozoa > Anthoathecata > Bythotiaridae > Bythotiara > Bythotiara depressa. The sequence continues at coordinate 3,398 of JANTOQ010148261.1, read as the reverse complement.
ACAAAGAGATTTGAGACCCATTTTAAATGTTCTAAAATTAGCCTGGGAGTGTTTTATCAATAGAATTAACTTATTTGACTATTATTTCTGATTTCTAAACAACCTTTTCGACCCAACCGTATATAATATCATGACAAAATTTTTCTCCACCTGCTGAGAATCTAATCCCAACGGAAGAATTGTTATTCCAAATAATAAAATTATTTCATCATTTTATTTCCAAGTAAATTTTAGAAAAAGCCACAAAATTTCAACGCATTTGCACCAGTGGTTCAAAATATATTTTAAAAAACCCGACAGGGAGGGTGGCGGGGTGGATTCCGCCTACCCCTAGGCTGAATAGGGTTAAAAACGTTAAGAATAACATTATTCCTTACAAACTGTAGTCTTTAATACGTCGTAGATTTTTTTTATGCGTCACGTAAAACATGTAGCATATATAATTTAATAAATCAACTTTTAATAATACTAAAGGGAGTATAAAGGCAAAGCTTTTATCGTTATTATCAGGGTGAAATAACATTTCTTTCACAAAGCAACTACCGTGTGTTACTCTAAGAGTTCCAACTCTTTAAGAAATTGTCGGTTTCCTTTAAGAATCTGCATAACTGAAGAAGATAACACTTTTAGTGAACTAAACAATGCCCACGAATCTATTTGCCAAGTTAAATTCACAATAAAATATCAGGGAAAAATTAAGATGGCAAGGAGTTGGAGCTCTAGAAAGAGGATAAAAAAAGGTTTTTGGGGCGATTTCCTGGTTGACCCATTGTTGCTCTATGGCTATGACATATTTTTGGAAAGTTTAACCTTTACTCTGCAAAACTTTTAAAAAACGTTTTGGATTTACATTGTATTTAATTAAATATCATACGGTAAATGTGGTACTAATTTTTCACCCCCTGCCGAGGATCTAATCCCAACGGAAGAACTATTATTCCAAATAATAAAATTATTTCATCATCTTGTTTCCAAGTAAATTTTAGAAAAAGTCTTAGTTTTAAGAAAAACTTATCTGAATATGACTTAGTTCTATACGAAACGCCAAGTTTTGCCAATTAATGTTCATTAACATTAGTTGTACGACTGCTATGTGAATAAAACAGAAGTAATGTCGTTTCCCATAAAAGCGTGATTATCAGAATACCACTGTCTTTTTAACTCTCCAGTATATTTAACACAAAAAGTCCAGCAATAATTGTAATAATCTAAAATATAGAACTGTCGCATATTAAGTAAGAAATAATTATTACGCACATAGTTCACTACACCAGATATTTGTATATGCAGTTTGTGTTGTAACGATCATATGAACATACAACACGAAAGTGTAATAGAGGCGACTCACATATCGATTATTCCCACGCTTAGGCTCAATGTGACGCTTGTAGGTGGGAGGGTGGGTAAATGCTTCAGAAGGTAGGTCATAAGTGATTTTTTTCTAAGAATGTGCAACTAAGAAATTATGATCTCCATTAAAACAACAATATTTCAATAGTACAATATCATTTTGGTAAAATGTTTGTTTCATTCTTTTAAACTTGGATTCTAATTAAAACCAAGCCTTTGTTAATGGGGAAATCTAAGAAAAGTTTAGAAATATATTGATTTTTGACGATATTCTATTTGTGACGTTAAGACACATGGTGGGTAAATATCTTAACGCCACATTGACACTAATCGTGAGAAAGTCGCCCCTATTACACTTTCGTGATGAATGTACATATGTGTTGTATGTCCTATGGAAACTCTGCAATGCCTGTTGTTCCAGAAAATTAATCAATACTTATTCCCTTGTTATTTTCCTTTGATCTAGAGGTTAATTATTGAATATATAAGGTAAAACAATGTTGGAAAAAGCCTGCAATTCCCCCGGTTCGACATAAAGTTATGAAGGATTACAAATAAGATGTTTAATATAAGCAGGGGATGAGACTACGCATTGTACGTCATTTACGCACTTAAATATTTTGATTTGCTAAAAACACATTATACATTCATATTATTTTATAGGATGTTCTTCCTTCGTGTTCCCGTTGGTTATCTTGGTTTTCAAGATGTTTTAACCGTAGTTAACTATTGGTTATGATAGTTTTCAAGATGTTTCAACCGAATTGAACTATTGCGTAGCGAATTGTTTCAGAAGCATTACATTTGAATATTCTGCCGCCCTAGAATTTAATTGGGTCGTTAGTCATTATTTTGTTATTTCAGTTTTCTATACGGGTTTAATTATTGTAAAAATATGTACAATCTTGGACATAAATTTTGGGACTTATCGGGTTTCACACGCTAATCATGTTTTGCCACTTTTCCTCATATGTGCCAAAATGAAGAACGATTGTAGTTGTTAAGGATACTGTATACACTCGCTACACAAGTTCAGTATTATGAAGATATCTCCTTTTCTTTAAATAATTTTCGCATAAATGTATATATTTTCTACATCTTGTATTATTCCTCTACCTAATGGTGTGACTCATTTTTCCTGGATTTATTTTGGATTAGAGAAAAAATTAGTAACTGCTTTTTTTTGTGACTCGTGTAAAACGAGCTCCAAGTCTCCTCCACGTGAACATTTTTTCATAAAAAACACACGGGTCGAAGCGTTTTTCTTTCCTTTCCAAAAGGAAGTCTCCGTTTTTTAAAATAATACTTCATTAAAGAATACTAATAACAATAATAAAAAAATATTCATTTCTACGTAATCTTTTTCTTGGAAAGCCTTTATCTATCGATAAAAATTTAAATACGATAATAATAAAAAAATGACACACGCTTTTGTAGCCTAGGACTTGCTGTATGGAATGAGAGCAATTTCGTTACGTTTGTGCTCTTGAAATACAGTGTTTTGCTGAAATTTCTTCTTCAGAGAAAACATTTTATGTTGTGTTCGGAGATCAATCAAAAACAAAAGTTATTTACACGCGATTAAACAAAACACCAGTATACTCATTTTAACATTTTAATACGTTTGTTATGCGAAATAATAAAGTCACGCCTTAATTAATGGGTCAATTCTTAATCCTGTAGGAAGAATATATTCATATATGTGATGACGCAAAATTATATTATATATAAATGAAACGAAATTTGATTTAGTCATCTGTAATATTGTTTTATAATGTGTTTTGTTAAATAAAACAATACCATTAGATTGGAACATGACGGAAAAATAAGAAGTAATCCCCCCTTTCCAAATTAAAATGCGTATTTCTTATTTTAAATAAATGTTATATATCAATAGAACTTTCAAATGGTATAAAAAATTTTTTCTAAAGATTTGGAGAACGAGCGTATACAGTATCCTTAAGTGGAAAATTGGTAGGAACGCAAATACTAAACGATTTCTAAAGAAAAACGTCGAAAATTGTACATATTTCAAAGTTTTCATTATT
>JANTOQ010148039.1:1200-11717 GCA_027564595.1 Bythotiara depressa | reverse complement strand
AGCTTGGCTCAACTCCGTTAGTATGAAGCATGAAAGAAATGTATGTAAAATCATTTAACAGTAACTTGACCAGCTTGTACCAAGTTAGTATGAAGCATGAAAGAAATGTATGTAAAATCATTTAACAGTAACTTGACCAGCTTGGCTCAACTCCGTTAGTATGAAGCATGAAAGAAATGTATGTAAAATCATTTAACAGTAACTTGACCAGCTTGGCTCAACTCCGGTGCCAGTATTGTCAATATTTTGTTGTTTTGGATCCATTTTGTCTATAACTGTGTTTGCTCATTAGGTTTCAAGACACATACATAAAAATAATTTTCAAAAAGTTCGAACAGTTCTATTATGTGAATTTATTTATTACCTCATAATTTGTCATTGGAATCTTCATTGCTGCATTAGTCTGCTTGGAATATGCATCTTTATTTAACAAATCTGTCCTTGCTTGCTTTTCTTCATCCTGATTTTTATTTACTTCATTTTTTTCCACATGTTTTTCTGTGTAGTCATTTTCTGTATGTGCGTTTATTTCAACTTGACCAATATGCTGGTTTTCTGTTGGTTCATTTGCTTCAAATTGACTGCTTGTATCCTGGTTTCCTGTTGGTCTATTTGTTTCAACTTGACCACTTGTATGCTGGTTTTCTGTTGGTCCATTTGCTTCAAATCTACTGCTTGCATGCTGGTTTTCTGTTGGTTTATTTGCTTCAAATTGACTGCTTGTATCCTGGTTTCCTGTTGGTCTATTTGTTTCAACTTGACCACTTGTATGCTGGTTTTCTGTTGGTTCATTTGCTTCAAATCCACTGCTTGCATGCTGGTTTTCTGTTGGTTCATTTCCTTCAAATTGATCACTTGTATACTGGTTTTCTGTTGGTCCATTTGCTTTAAATTGATCTCCTGCTTGGTGATCTGCTCCTACTTTATCTGATTCTACTTGTTTTTCATGATGATATTTTTCTGGTTCTCTTGTATCAGATGGTTCTTCTATGTGGGTTTTTCCTTGTTCACTTTTTTCTGATAGTTCTGTTATGTGGTTATTTCCTGGTTTTCCTGTTTCTGAGGGTCCTTCAATGTGATTCTCTCCTGGTTCTTCTCCTGGTTCATATTCTTCTATGTGATCTTTTCCTGGTTCATTACCTGATGTGCTTGTTTCTAGTTGCCTGGGCATGGGGACTTCTGCTTGTCCCATAGTTTCTGTTAGCTTTTCTGTATTATCTATTATAATTGGTCCATTTTCTTGATAAGCTGACTGTTCTGCATCTCTAGGTACACTCATAAATTGATTTTCTACATTATTATTTTCTGTTGATGGTTTTCTGTCACATTCATTTTCTTTTAATTTATTTTCTTTATGTTGATAAATTTCATTGCTATCATACAAATCTGTTCCATGTCCATCCTCATTTAATATAGTCATGATAGTATAGGTATGATTAGGCTTTGTGTCAATAGTGTAGGTACCAAGGATATCTAAAAATGCAAATGAAAATGTAGGTCCTCAAAAGGTTTTAGGTACAAAAGTGATATTTTGTTTAAAGTTTCATAATTAAGAAGTCTTGGAAATTACTTGTCTTGACTACAGTATGTAAAAACATTTTTTAATAATTTTTGTATCCGTTTTGTATTCACATAGTAACGTTTTTACTAAGCAGGTCATTTGTTAACATGTAAACATAAAAAAATGCTAATTTGTTTATTTATTTTGTTTATAATATATTTGTTCAAGGATAGCCTTCTCAGTACTTAAAAAGTCATATCATTTCTTTTAATGTCATTTAAATTTGTAGATAAGTCAGGTGTTTCTATTTTACACTTTTGTTTTTTAATTATTTTTTTAATTATTCCCATGGATGCACCTCCTGGATAAATAAATCTTCTTATAAAAAACCTATATAATTAAATGATGAACCTGGGGGTCTTATCAGAAAAATTTGTCCCACCTCCCATTCTGTTTTGTATTACATTTTCATAATAGGGGAAGTTGTTATAGAGAGATATAATGGTTTAAATTTAAAATAATATTTTTGTACGAGCTATTTATTTATTTATTTATTTATTTATTTATTTATTATTTATAAATGTTTATCCAGGATAGCCTCCTCAGTAAGTAAGTCATGTTATCAATGAATGTCCTTAAAGTCCAGACTGTAATTAAAGTTCCTATTTGTGATAGAAATTTGTAATCAATTCTGCACAAGAAGGAGCTTCCTCTCAACCAGACAAACCCGAAGTGAAACTTTGTCCCACAGGCCATATTGGACCACCACAACTCCTTAGGTTCTTAGTAGCTAGATTACAGATGCACACTGTCTTAAATTTGCTGAAATATGAAGTCTGAAATCAAGAACTGAAAGTACTACAGACATTCAGAATTTTTGTTATTTTTTGTTAATTCACACTGCTCAATCAGATAAATTGATGTCCTTTGATCAGTTCAAACTTCCTTTGTTCTGCAATATTTACTATCTTAAGTAGTTAGTCACTACATTGGTCTCATAAATACCTGCCCCATTCTATATACTTATTATGCAAGTATTAATTACATTTAGCAGGTCATAAAAGTCATTCGTTAACAAAGTAAAAATTAAAAACACTTTACACAAAGAGACAAAAAGAAACAAAGCAGAAAAAAAAAATACGAAAATGCAAATTCGCGAAACACTTAATGTGATTATATAGTTTTAACTTTAAATAATGATTTGTGTGTACTAAGTTGTTCTCTTTCCCATTTCTAGAAATCAAAATAAATCTCATAAATCAATAAAGATGTTCTGAATAACTATCTAATGTTATCTATTATATATTTATCATTTCATTGACATGCGTGACATTTTTAAAAATCAGTCCATGACATGATAAATATATCATATCACTATGAGTTCCAATACTCGCCCAACAAATGCCAATATCTTCTATTCAATTAAAAATCCAATTTCATTCATGACACTCTTTTACCAAGTATCTTTGAAAACTAATCTCTGACCCTGATATTACACCTTATTCTAGCTGAGTGGTAAACGACTTCCTTCCCATAGGTATAATAAATCTCATCAGTGTTACGTCAGTTATACATAAATGAAAAATTGTTTAATGGACACCTGGATAGTATTTCCAGTTTGTTGCATAATCTTGTTTTTGTAATTCTGATAGGTCAACAATTTTGGACACTAAAACAAGAACTTTGCAGTTCTGGACCCCATTCCTACTGAGCTGTTTGTCTTTAACCCATAATGCATTATGTTGCTTGGAATTAATTAAAACATTACTAATTTCTTTGCTGCTTTGATTTTTCCAGGGGGTTAATTATTGGAAATATAAAGTGAAATAAATTTGGCAAAAGCTGATAAGTAATTAAGTATTTATTTGCTGTAATAGAAAAACAATACACTATAAGATACTAACTAAATAAAAAAACTTTTTAAACCAGAAATTAAATATAAAAATTATATAAATACATATAAATACATCACCAAAATCAGCCGGGATGACACAATTTACAGAAAACTGTATTTCTAAAAGTGGTCCCACATATTAACATAAGATAAGACACCCAGGTTCGTCATTTAATTCTATAGGTTTTTTATAAGAAGATTAATTTATCCAGGAGGTACTTACATGCATTAAGAGGGTTATAGAATGGGAACGAAGGTCAAGAAGTAAGTGAAACCCTAAAGAATGCTTGCCACGATGCTGGTCAACACTTCTTGTTTCATGTAAAACATATGCATTGGTTCAATAGTTATGGATATTTAAAATTTGAATTTGAGAACACTTATTCATCAGTTTGTGTGAACCTATTCATGTCTTGTCTGTTTATTTTACACCTAAGATTATATACAAAAAATCTGTTGATTTGTTCAACCAGTTTTGTCATTGATTTCCTTTGCACATAAAATAAGATTGTGTGATAGAAATCACAAGTGGAAATTGAATCATTTTATTAATTTCATATATCATAGTCAGTGCTGTGTTTTTTCATGGGTACTCATCCTGTTTCAATGCTAATGGCCCGAGGGGTCCCCATGATGTTACTCTTGGCAGGTGCAGCTCTTAGAGCTAAGATCTTGATTGCTGGAAAATGCTTCCCAGAAACTTGTGACAGACTCATCCCCTCCACTGTTAGCAGCTTTGCATACAGCTTTTTTTACCATTGAGCCCCCAACAGCAGCTTTTTACCTTTTTTTATTCCAGTGATTTCTGGTATTACTAATTACACTTAAAATATGTTAATTACATTTTTTGTAACACTTTTTTAAGATTATTTACTTTGTAACTATGGTAACCTTGTATTTATATAAATTGCTTTGTAAGATATGGAAATTTAATCTTGAACATGACTTTATGAGAAGAAGTTGAAACATGTTGATAAAATTAAAAAATACGTTTAAAAAAATATATATTAGTCCAATTTGTGGTATTTAGACCATAATTAAATATTTTAACAAATATATAAGGCAGAAAAAAAAGTAGAAAAAAGTATTTTCCTAAAGTTAATAAAAAAAGCTTTCAAAACTTTCTGCATGTCACTGCCCAAATTTGGCAATGAAGTGAATGGAGTTAAATTAATTACAATTTCTTGTTATTCAGGAAACAAACAAAATTATAGAACTGTTCAGATTAATTTTCTAAAACTCCATTCCACTTCCACTATTTTGTTATTGCATTTTTTTCATGTAACTGGTTTTCTCAATTCTAATTGGCTCAAAATATAATTATAATTATAATTTAAATATAATTCAATACAGTAATTATGCAATCAAATTTAATTATACAAACAACAAAGAAATGCAGGTCATTCATGATAAAAATAGAAAGTGGAAATTAACCTTATCAAAAATAATGTTTAATGGTTGTTGATGCCGGATCCCGCTAATGACATTGTTTATAAATATTACAACTTCTATGGATAGATAGGAAAGATTCTGAAAAGTGATCTTTATAAATCATAGACAGGTTTGATTTGTATACAGATCTATACAAAACAAATATATTACTATGCACATTAATGAAGGTACAGAATTGTTGATACTTTGCTGCATACTTCTGTTATAATAAACAGGGTGCAAAATAATTAAAGTCTGTTGTTAAGTATGTTTGCGTACATCAAATTAATATATTACGTACGTATTTTTTTTGTAGTGTACTTGCTATGAAATATTTGCTGTACGGAAAAACAATAATATTTGCTTCCTATTATAGATTAAAATCACATCATATAGATGTTGCAACAATTTTTCTTTCTATTGTTCTCACTAAAAAGATGTTCAAAGCTATTTTATTAATTAGTTGTAATCACATAAACATAAACGCATTACAATAATATATATTCTTCCAAGAATAACCAACTTGTGTACTTTAATTTCTTAATTATCCCTTTATGAGAGAGTGCATAATAAACATAGCCCGTCTGTAGAAGTACGAGACAGTTCCGGAGTTGCACGTGCATATTTTTCTTTTTAATGATAAATAATGCCCTTGAGTCTAGCAATTTGAAACAAAAATTTATCACGTTTTTCTGCTCCTCTTGAGTGGTTTTAAAAATAAAAAATTATTTATATGTGAGTCTCTCATGTTCTACTTAACTGCCTCATCTTCCTAATAAAAAATCAGAAACTTTTTTCCCAATTGAGACAAGCAATAATTTGCAACCGTAAAACTCACTCAGGATAGGTTTTTAACTCTAGAGAATCGTAATAGTGGCCATAAAAACTCATCCTTGATAGGTTTTTAATGCTACAAAATTGTAGTAAAAACCATGAAAATTCACCTACAATAAGTTTTTAACACTAGAAAACTGTGTTAGCGACCATAAATACTCACTCACGATAGGTTTTTAACGCAATAAAATCATAGTAGCACCATAAATACACACCCACAATAATATGTATTTAACGGTACAAAATTGTGGTAGCAGCTGTAAATACCCACTCAGGATAGGTATTTAATGATAGAAAATTGTAGTAGCAGCTGTAAAAAATCACTCACAATAGGTTTTTAACGCTAGAAATAGTGGCCATAAAAACTCATTCATTATTATACTTACAAACATTTAAAATTGAAACTTTCCAACTCATACAACTGCTAAATTAACCAGGAAGTTAATATTATATACACTAGGAACAAACATTTAAATTAAAATATTGTTTTCATTTTTTACCTCCTGAATTTATGAATAATGTTTACTGTCTGGATATCTGCCATTCAGGACAGGTAAATCAAACATACAGTGTGTGCAACAGGTCAGTTCCATAACTTTTAGACCTGGTTTCTATATGCTTATAACTGCAAGCATATTTATATCAACTTACTTGTTTATAATGAATATTTTATTCTCAAAATTCATGAAATATTTTTTTCTGTTTTTTCTTAACATTTACAAATGATTTTTTTAGAATCGAGAGGATGTAGCCCCAAACTTCCATTAAAAGTAATATTTATTCTGTAGACAGGAGCAGATCTAGGATTTTTGAAACATCAGTCATGAAAAAGAAAGCCTCAAAGATGCTTCTTATAGCGGGTGGGGGTCCGGGCGTGCTCTAAGTTGTTTAAATTGTTCAAATCATTTAGTGATATACATACACCATCTAAAATACTACATGTATTATAAATGTATTATAAATTACCTTAAATATTATTAAACATTTTATTGCCAATTTTGTTTCTTTCTTCTGCGGATGTGTACAATAAAATTCAGGAAAAAATTATTTCTGCTGTGAACACACACAAAAACTAACAATAAGCCCACATCAATTTTAATTAGTCTAAAGTTATCACATCAGGGAGCCACATTCAAGAATTTAAACTCTTAGTACATAAAACAGCTTGCCAATTCATGCATAAAATTATTTGTTTACATACACATATTTCCTGTGAATGGGACGAGGAGAATAAACTTTTATTATTGCGTCTTTGAAGAATCTATGACAGATCCGTTAAAAACTGCAAGCCAATCAAATTGCTGGATTCAATTTTTGCACCAATTAAAATGCTGTATTCACAGCTCAAGTATGTCAAATCTGATTGATTTGATATCCTGCAAAAAGTAAATTAATCATTTAGGTAAGACTAGTCAAAAAAAGTAAACAATATTTCTCGCTGCAATGAAGAGAATCTCCTCCTTTGGTAAAAATTTAATTGGCTATATTGTTCTCGGGAAAGCCACGTGTTTAAAGAGGATTTTAGTGTTATTTTTTAATTGCATGATGTAAAATAAAATAATTATATAATAAAGGTGACAGAGATCCACTTACTATTTTCGAAATAAATTAACCTTAGTTGCGTGACATGTTTGACGTACCCTGGGTCCGCCCCTGTGTAGAGACAAACATATTTTTTATAACCACGTTATTTAAACATTTTTAACATGCATTATGAAAACTTCCTAGGAAAATATTCAGAACAGTTTATGAAAGCAATAATTAATATTTTCATGCAGATAGTAAAAACTTCTACTAAGTGTGTGGAAACCAGTTGTGTATATCTTTTAATTTGATTGAAGGAAAAATCAGTGGGAAAAAATGTAAACAAGAAACAAAAGCCATAACAAAAAATTCTTGCTAAAGGAAAAAGGTTCTTTTTTGTCACTTGAGTAAGATGTGCTAAACAATTTTGGATTATTTATATAAAAGTTTTTATAGATTTTATAGTTTTTTTTCCATTGGAGGAAGGAAAATTATTGATGTTTATAGTAAGGATAGTGTATTAGAAAACCACTTAACATTTGTAAATAATAAATGCAGAAAATATTTTTTGCACATCTGTTCACGGTGTTCTTGTGCATGCAATCTACCACACGTCCATCTAAATTTTTCATGACAAGGCCTGGAGTGATAAATAAGTGCCATTATCTTAATTTTCAACTAATTTCCCTTTGTATAATAGTGCACAAAGCATCATGAATTTATATTAATGTGATGTTCATGTAAGCAAAGTATAGCACCAGGTGTTTCTTCAAAAATTTGAAAAGAAAAGTAAACATTCAAATTTAAATGCATTAATTAATCTTTGCATGAGATCAACAATAGAAATCTTTATTGAAGTGTCTTTCTAAATGTGACTGATGTAAAATGATCTAAGGAGTAAGACATTAAAAAGAATCCTGATTTAAAGACTGTGCATAATTTCAAACCTTTAAATAACTAGCAGGGTTGATTTCGTTTGTTTAGAGTGGTGGTGTATATGTGGTGTGGAGATGAACTTTGGAACCTGGTTTTTATTACAAAAATCTGTCAATTCTTCTTTTTGAACACGGTTTTTATTAGCGTACTTGGTAAATTAACAAGCTTTTTGTTTGGAAAACGTCACTTAATACAGTAAATTTAATAATGGCAACAAAGCAGCGTACATCGACAGATATAACAGAAACACATTGGTGGAAAAATCATTGCACTTGGCGTACAACATAATTCCAGTTTGTGTGTACATTAGCATGCGCCCTATAAAAATTAATTGTAGGGAGGTGCAAATAAACTGTACGCATGTACAGCATTATTTTGCACCCTGATAAAATTATTATCTACCTAATGCCAGTGCTTATTGGTGCCCATGTATGAACTTATGTGATTGCAAGCTCATACATATGTTAGTCTTCAACTAGGTTTGACAGTAAATCTTATAGCAATAATGTGCTTCTATGAGGTAATAGAAACCAGGTTTTATCCACGTATTTAATCCAAATATACAAAAAGAATGACAAAAGTGTTGATAACATAGAATCAGAGTGCAAAGGTCATTTAGAAGGAAAAAAAGTGTTCTTTTGTTATTACATTTTTCCAGAAAATATGCCTGGAATGTAGATAATCTTCCCAAGAAATTGAGACATGAAGATCAAATGTCAGATTAGGCCCTGTCAAAGGTCAGATTATGTCCTGATTAATTACTTAGAAATTTCCAATGCTATAAGGCTAGAGAAACCATGACTACTTGAAGTACAAAAATGTGAAATTTAGTATTATCTGTAAAAATGCTTAATAACTGTCCTAGATACTGTTTGATTATGTTATTATTTACAAAATCCTTTGGAAACTCACCTCTCATCCTGACAATGAACCTTGACCAAGTTGTTATATAAACTGTTTATAAGATTTTTTTTTTGCATGTTACCGGTCTTATTGTGATAGAACCTATTCTTAGTTAGTTCTAATTAATTTTCTCATTAATTTATTTGTTAATTAGTTTTGTCTGGCTCTTCACAGGAAAATTAGGAGAAAAATTATTTCTGGAATTCGAAGTGTTGTCTTTTTTTTAATGTGTTTCCCATCTGTCCAAGTTCTGACTAATCAATATCTTGAAGCAGGAAACTGTGATGGATGAGTGAAACATTAGCATTTTAAAAATTGTCATTCATTTGTTTATGACACAGAAATCTTATTAAGATAAATAATATAGATTTAAGTGTGGCTAGAATTTGATGTAGTTGTAGTCACCACTTGTATATACAGTAAAATAATATTGCATCTAAACAACTTTAACAGGTCTTTACTTTGGCATTATCTGATTCAGTTTGTTAGAAAAATAATTTGAACTTTATTTTCTGCCAACATAAATACCAAAATTGAAATCCTCATATTAAAATTAGTCTATGTACAGATTTTCAAGGCATTAACTTATTTAGAAATAATTTTGTGGCTGTTTGAAATTTTGGAATTTTGCAAAGTGTTTGACCATAAAATTATCCATTGGGTGAAAAGGTTTTCACCTGACAGTCAACAAAACAAAACAAGGAAAGCTATACTGTTTATTCTAGAGCAGTAAATGACATAATATTTGGTACCTTTACTAATTTTGACACAAGGAATCTAAATATGACATTTCATTTCTTCACAGGATATTTAGAAATGAGATTTTTTAATTAGATGATGTCATACCGAATCAGTTAATATCCCTATATTACCACAAGTTCAATTTATTATGATTTCATACCTTTTCTAACGCCTAAAACATAAAAGATCAAGTCAGAATCATTTTTATTACCTTTACCATATCCTATTCTATAATTGTTTTGTTTTGTATATATATTGAGATTTGCAAACTTGTTAAGCCATTCATGTCAATATCAATATCGATATTTTCATTTTACATTGATTTTATTTTCAATGTGCTTTAACTTGCAATTTGTTTTCATTGTAAAAATATTTAATTCAAATATCAGTTTTAGTGACATTTTATGAATGATTTTTAGACATACCACAATGACTATTTGTAGCCATATTATTTATAACTGTATAATTTAGAACACAACAACTGAAATTTGGGATCTCGACTTTAAAACACATTTTTGGAGCCATGTTTCCCACTCAGTGTGACAATCCTAGTTCTTTTCCTCTCTCCAAATTACATAACATTTCCCATGCATCAGACAAAGTGCATTGTGTTATTTAACGACAGAGCTGGTCCTGGTGTAGAAATTAAAATTTTCGTTTCTCAAAAGGGTTAATTAGGGGGTATATTCAGACATAAAAGTTTAGTTTATTAAAAGCAGAACTCACATAAAAGTGACTTTAAAACCTTATTTT
>JANTOQ010147928.1:0-15065 GCA_027564595.1 Bythotiara depressa | reverse complement strand
CATCAGACCCCTACAAGAAAAGTTATCTCAGGAAAAGGGGGAGGGGGCACATTGTGCCCCCCCCCCCCCCAGGCCAAATAGGGTTAAGAACAGAGTCGGTTGTTCCAAGAGAAGTGTCACTTTCATTAATCAAGGCATCATTTGTTATTAAGAAATAATTTATTTGTTCTTCAGATGCAAGGATCAGTCTCTAAGCATACAGCAAGAACCATTCTTTCTTTTCTGAATACTAGAAATTCCTTTGCTTTGGATCCAAAGTAAAAACTTTCTTCTTGACATTTAGATTTGTAAGCATGAAGTCTCAGCTTTAAATCTATAACATACAAAGAAACAGAAGAATACTGAAAACCATGCCATTGTAATGATTTACAAAAAACATTGATTGGCTTCAACACATCTGCTATGCATAACAACATTAAGGTGACATTAGGCTTTAACAATTGATCTCTGACTCCTTTTACATCACAATCACCATGCTCAAAGAAAATTGTGTCACATGCAGATTTGATGGTCGTGTATCTTTCTATAACCATGTGAAAGTCAATGTGTCACAACTGCTTTAACATTTTTAATGGTTTGGTTCCTTCTAAGCTCTTCTAAGATAGTGGCTCTAACATTAGAAAATTTAAATATTTTCCATACTTGAAGCAAACAGAGTCAACCTCTGACAGTACAGGAAAGCTTTTTAATGAGGTGTACAAATACTAGTGCCAGTCTGAGACAGTTTACGTAAATTGCCATAGCAGCTGTTTTTATGACATGCGCTTGCAGCCCACCAATGTTTCCAGACATTGAATTTGTCCCATCCAAACCAGAAAATCGAATGCTCTCAAAGTCAAGGTCTTTCTCAGCAAAAACTTTATTTATGGATTCAAGCAAAACTGTAATGCTGTGAGATTTCGTTGGTCTAACTAGTCCCAAAAAGTCCTCTCTTACATGTGATGTAATGACAGGATGCTATCATTACCTTCGGAAGATTCATCTTCAAGTAGTGAGTAATGTTGACACATTTTTATTGTCTCGACTAGTGACTAATTAAATGGTCACTTATTATTTTAATAAACTGGTCAACTGTTGCAGGACTGTGCATAGTTACATTTCCAGTGCAGTTAAGCTCTAAATGGTGCAGGAAATCAGCTTCTCCTAATTCTTCAGTAATAAATTTAACAACTGATTCAAAATTTCCACGTTTAGCCCATTTTTTATTTATCAGAAAATACAATAAGTTTATTAGCTTTTTAGTGATGTGATGGTTTCCCTTACTGTTTGACTCATTTATCTTTTGAGTGCCAAATACTATTTGTTTATCAACGCCTCCTTTATTGATAATTTTCAACTTTTTGACTTGTTTTACTAAGCTAATATTTGTCTGGTGCAGTTTACCAGAGGAGTGGTTTTCTACGGTTCTTTGAAAATGTTCGTTAATAACAACCACTTTTGTTATCCAGAAACCTAGATTTTTCTGCATAGCTGCTGGTATACTGTCAGGGAGAGTAGAACACACTTTGCAATACATCAGATTATCCTTAATCTCAAGCCACTCATGTTTTACTTCTAGATTTTTAAGTAGCTCCTCACGAATCCCTCTGCAGGCAATAGCTTGTTTTTCACTTGCATTTTAAGAAGAAAAACCTTCTTGTTCTTGTTGGTCATTAGAACAAAGAGTGGTATCAATGCTAGTGTTGAGGGTAGGTTGTAATTCCTGAACAGGTTCTACAAAAATTTAAAATAGTTTATTATACAGGGAGCAAGCCTACTCAGAAAGTGCCTGCACACCGTTCAAAATAAATTAGCAAAAGTATTGTAAAATAAAATAAAAGCTGTAGTCATATCAATTTTGTATGTAATTCCCACCTTGTCGTCAGGGCATTTTACCATCTTACCTGCCAGTGGAAAACAACGAAAAATATATGCTAGTAAAAAAGGAAAATAAGTCCTGGAGATAAATGTTAGATAACATGACATACTTATTACACTGTTTAACGCTTTTTACGTTATGAATCTATCATTATAAAAACTCTTCAATGTTCATTTTTCTTTTGAAGAGATTATGTACTCGTCTATTTGAGATGTTATGTGACATCTATAAAAATCCTGATGGTTTTTCTCAAGAAAAGATTAATTAATTTAATGTTAACTTTTTCTTTTCAAATTGTTAAGAGAAACATCTGCCGCCATATTTAAAAAAATCTGCATACAGAAGATACAAACATTTTAACTTGCAGAATGAAAGAAAAATATGAAAGCAATTATTTAAAAACTACTTCACCGCGCTAGATACAAGGGATGAAAATTAAGTTGTTTGCGGCACTTGTATACTTATTTTGCACTGTTTATAAAATTGGTAGGTTTTAAACGAAACTATAATAAAACATCTTAGTTATTTTTATTTTTTTTAACACTCAGGAGGAGTCCAAAAACATGATAATATTTTGTTTCAAATTGCTACACTCTGGGGATGACACACATAGAAAAAAAAGTTAAACCTTGCATGAAAAATAAAAATCAACTAACGTGTTTCAAATTCCACAGTTGTGTTTAATTCTTGTTGATGCTGAGAAACAGTTGTTGTTGCTGTAGATGTTACTACTTGTATCAGGAGTAGCATCAGAGATTCCATGGATATATGTCTTAGCTTTTTTATTATGTGAGGCACCAGTTGTTCTGATATGTCTTAGTTTTTTTAAATTATGTGACACACCAGAAGTTCTGGGTCGCTCACTCGCATTTTTTCTCTTATTTTCCATTGTGGCTTTTGTGAGACAGTTTTGTTCGTCAATTAAAATGCATGTGTTCTTCCGAATTCTTTATGTAACAATAGATTGGTGGACATGTTTATCTGGGAAATGGAGAAAAGAACGTTGCGTCACAAATTCTATAAATAAGCCATTTATCGAGTCAAATCAGAAATTTTGTTTGGTAAAATAAGCAATGATTTCATTAATTTTTTTATCCAAACAAATATGGTGGCCATGGAGCACTGGAGAGAGCCAAAATGGACCTTCAGAATATTTACAAGAAACACTTTAACTTGTTGGTATTAGCAAATTAGCATTTCACTTATTGTTTGTTTGCTTTTTTGTGCAAACATAGTTTGGTCACCCAAACTGTTGACGGCTTCATTTTCCGTCTGAGAAACGGCCCTGTATATATATTTGCTTTTGTTGATAATCTATTATGCTGTTCTCCTACAAAATGTTTTTTCAAATTCAACCTTGGCTTTCCAAAAGGTATGTATACCATCGAATAAAGGTTACACAATTATTCCATAAATCTAAAGAATTGAAGAATATGTTGTTAACACTCCTTTTTGTGTATATAATCTGATTATATACAAAATAAATTGTAAAATTTGGTTGGCATGCACAGCCATGAGGTATATTTGCTAGGTATATTGCTATATCTATATTATGTACTCTTGTTTGAGTAGGGAGAAAAGAGAAAATATTATTTCTTTTGTAGAATAATATAGAAGTAAGCATCTCATGACATGAATGTTTTTGTGTAATTTCTGGAGCTATAGATAGCAATACCTAGCTTAACTGTTAAGAAATAATTTTAATACAAATAAAATAATTTAGTAATTCATGTTCCTCAGAGCTGATGGTTGTCAAGGTCTGCTAGCTCTAGCCTAAACCATGTATTTTTTACCATCACATGATACAAACTGTGGCTGTATATTGTTAATGTGTAACTGCTAGGTAATACAGCTTTTCCTCTCTACCTAGCTAGATAACTTAACCAGCCAGAAATAGGTCTGGTTGAAAAAAGGCTACCTAACAGGTCTGGGATTAATATATACATGTTTGTCTTAGAGTCTATAGGCAGCAACCATATTTATGGTTTAATTATTAAGGAGCTGGTAAGTGAAAGGGACGATTAGGATGGGGATCGCAAACCTATAGCTAGCTATAGCTATCTAACTGTTAGCTAGCTAAACAAAAAACACTATTTCTACTGGTGTGTGTTATGAATGGTCTGAAAGTAAAATAAACATTTCTAAACAGAGAATAAACATACATGGAGATAAATTGAGGTGAATTTTTACCAGCCTTGCTCAGTGTAATGAGCATTAGCTCGTGGTTAGCGATGCGGGCTCGCAATCCAAGGGTTCCGAGTTCGAGCCCATCACTGGTAATATTTAATGTTCAGAGGACGACCTCTCTGTTAATCCTTAAGTCAAGTGCGGAGTTGTCTGGTTGAGCGGAGCACTTCACTTGACTCATAGAGCTGATGGGATAGCTTTCATAGCACAAATGGGTGCTTTAAATGCAAATCAGGACTTTGCTCATGGCCCCTCCTGGAAACAATTGACAGGCTATATGCCTTGAAATTACAGAGGCTAGCCACATAAAATATACCCACTAACTAACTAATTTTTAAAACTTCTAATCCATGCAGTCTTGCCTTGTTTATCTTCTATCAGCTACCTTGTGAAACGAAACACTTCTTGTAACACAAACACAAATTCTGACATCATGCTAACATGACACAAATATTAAAATGATTACAAATTGAATTACGAGCCAACTTGGCTTATGATTCAATTTGAGTTACGAGTCAACTTGGCATACAAAAAGCATTGAGTGAATCAATTTAAGCTATGGATCAACCTGATATCCATGAGTTTCTACAAGTCTACTTGGATTACATTGAGTCGACTTGAGAATTATTTTGGCAGTGATCTAACTTCGTAACAAACTCTTGAAATTGGAACAAGCAAAAACCTTAATATTTCGCGGCATCTATGTGTGATTGCAAATATAAAAGCTGATCATGATTACCCCTTGTTACTGGGAAAATTTATGTGTAGAATTCTGTCACAGAGAATTGACATAAGAGAGCATACACTGTACATACATCTTCATACTATTTCAAAAGTAATATTAAATCCAGCTCTCCTTGAGTCATTTCTCTACAACAACTGATGTTTTCATAAGCCTTGCTAAATGAAATTTAATAGCATAATAACTACTGAAAATACTTTAAAATAATAATGCTTCCAGGGGTAGTGAGATTTTACATTTTATTAATTAAAGAAGAACCGACCTTGCTGGCACAATTTCCAGCTTCAATTTATTTTGCTTGGTAAAAAAAGGATTCTGAATATGATGCAACCGAAGTTACCTTACCGATAGAGATCTGTGAAGCATTTCTCTAACTTTCCACAGCAAACATATGGTCAGTCGATGGCTCCAAATGGGCTGACATGCTGCTTTGAAAACACATCGGAGTGGATTGTCAATAACCATTTTGGCCATTGACAGAAATTGAACCCCTGCTGGCAAGTGTGGATGATACAATTTTGCCATTTTACAAGTTACACTTCCTGATCATAAATTGCATTTTGTCAGCCTTGTACCAAGATTGCCTCCTTGCTGATGCATCCAAATATACTAAGTTGACTGGTGTAGCTTTACTCGTGATCAATCAAGTGGTAGCAGCATGAGATCATTGAATGGAGAAAATAGGCTCTTGACATATACAAGGGTATATCATAAGGTCTTGGATCAATTAAATCCATATTTTGACTTACTGAAAAATCCCCACTGAAAGATATTCAACAACCATGATGGGTAGAGACAAGTTAATTTCCATAGACAAAAATATAAAATGTAAAGAGATGTACCTACAAGGGAGAACTTTTAAGACTTTCCGCCTATGGAAATTTTCCTACTCGTAGTTTGAACTAGTATGTTTCTAGTTAAAAACTATTGACAGTCGTTACTAAGATTTCCCTACTGTGAATGCCTTTCACTGTCATTACTACAGATTTTTCAGCTTTAAAAACCTACCATAAATGTTTTTTAAGGCTGTTAAAATGGTTTTCTGTTATAAAAAATCTACCATGAAGTATTTTTCACGATAGTTACTACAATCTTCTGGCTTTAAAAACCTACCATAAAGGCCTTTTCACGATAGTTACTATGATTTTCTGGCATTAAAAATCTACCCTAAAGGATTATTAGAGGGCAGAGCTCATTTGAGGCGTTCCTTCCTCCATTTCTCACTAATAAAACACACTGAGAGCTGTTTTTAAATCTCATTTTAACTGTTTTGGAAGTACCAAACAGCAGTAGAAGGGAACTTCTAACCTCTCACATCCGTTACTTGCTAGTAGAAACAAAATTTTAGCATCTGTCTCCCCTTTTTTTAGCTACAAAAATACACTGGGAGCTGTTTTTAACTCCCGTTTTTGTTGTTCTCTCCCTCTGTTTCTTACTAAAAAAGACATTTGCACCTTTTTTTGAAACATGTCATGGAAGGTCAAATATAAGAATATTTTTTGAAAATTACTATGGCTATACAACATGGCTAGTTTCTTTTTATATACCTGTCATGTGCGTTATAATTATTTATGTAAAATGGGAAATCTTACATGTTCTGATAGCCGTTCGATTCTCAGGAGGTTTTCATTCCCTTATATCTTCTTTGTTGTAAAAACAAATGAAGACAAACTACAGAAAATCAAGAAAACATTTTTATTTTAGGGCAAGTTTTCTGAAACAGACACTGAGAGTTGGAATCCAGAACTGGAAAAACTTCTTGGATATGATCTTCTGAAAGCAGTGAAAAAGGATAATGGTATGATATATGAAGTTTTGTACAATGATTTTTATTAGTGAATTATTAGTAATAGCTCTTCTCAATTTAATTGTTTCATATCTATTCTGTATCAGCAACAGCTACTAATCCACAGTTAGTGACATAAAAGTAATTCATTGGCTAATAAATTTAGCCTTAATTAAAAAAAAATTATTTTCAAGGATAATGGTAGATTAGGATAACTTCCTGTCTAGAATGTCTCAAGATTTATTTGAGGTCTTAAGTTATTTGTTTATCTATAAAAAGAAAAAAACATGTTCTTTTGTTTGGAAACGTTTCCTGTGTTTTTTCTTTTATTTCATTCCAAGTGTTGTACTCCTTTTTTACTCCAAGTTTTGCTCCTTTCTTTGTTCAACTCTGTTGATAAATTTTTATCCATTTTTGTTCATTTTTCCCACAAAAAATGTGTTCTCCCTGTCCAAATCGCATAAAAACAAATGCAGAGGAAGTGTTAAAATCGTAAATTAAGGAGTTTGAGTGGAAAAGTAACACAAAGCTACATTATATATTAATTTTGTTATGAGTTGTTAAAGAGACATTATGTAACCATAACATTTTCATCTTTATCTTGTAATGGAAATTTTACTTTGAGTAGGAGCTCTTGAATTTGAGGTCAAATTATTTTTAGCAAACTTGATCTCATTATTAATTTATATAAAAGTAGTTATATAAAAAATTTCTGGATAATATTTTTATAACGAAATTGAAATTATCCCTGGAATAACATAATGATGGTACATATGTGATTTGGAAATTGAAAGCAGGGAAAACAAAAAAAAGTGCATGTTTCATTTTTGTTTTTTTGTTTTTAAAAACTACAGTAAAACGAAAACTAAATGAAGGAAAACAAAAAAGCAAATTTGTAAACAACAGAAGAAAATACTAGTGAAATAAAAAAATGAAAAAAGTTTTCAAAAACAAACAATTCTTAGAAATAAAAACTAGAATCATGAGAATCTATGATAAAAAATCATTGTAAGATAAGAAGTGTTTGATTTTCAATTTGAAAACACATATTCCTTAAATTAAATATCATCTATACTTTTTATCTCGTCTTGCCATAATAACTTTTTGCTGTTGCGAAAATGGAGTAAATTTTTGTTCTGCTTTATCTTCTTCTTGTGTATAAATTGAGATACTATTTATACTATTTTCATATGAAATTGTGCAAAGCACGTGAAATTATTTGGTAAAGTATTCTGTTTATTTGGGTAGTAGTAACTCTCATGAGGTATTCTGTTTATTTGGGTAGTAGTAACTCTCTTGAGCTTAATGGGGATTAATAGGGTGCTGGACAGATAAACACTTGTAATTAGACACTTACAGAGTGAAATCCAAAGGAAAACTTTTGTGATTGTTTTACATTTATTGTGAAAATTACAGCCTCTTGGTACTCTTGGTATGTACCTAGGTTGATTCTTTATTTTCAAGCTACAATAAACAAGAAAATAAGAATAAGAAGTATGAGAAGAATTATACAGCTGACTATTCAATGTTATTAAATCTGTGTTATTTTTGTGTTAAATTCCATGTGTTTTATAACATGCTTTTCTTCCAGGAGTTTTAACATGATTTTTTCAATGAACTGATTTTTTCAACTGATTTTTTTAACCATGACAAATGTTTATAGTTGACAAAAATGAGAGAAAAAAATTGCAAGGCACTGAAAACAGAGAAACACGAAGGAATTAAAATGGAGAAAAACTAAAGAAAACTAAGTCTTAAAATAACGAGATAGGTTAGTAACAAAAGTAGGATTAGAAAAAACGAACTAACATGGAATTCAAAATGGTATAAAACAGAAAAAAATATCATTTTCCCATTTCCCCTGTTTTTGCTTTCCAAGTCAGGTATAATATTTTTTTGTTATATTAGTACAACTTTGACTTGTCTCTCTGCCAGAGTATCAACAGATATTAAAATGATTGTGTTTATCAAAAAGGATTGGAATGATGGAATGATTTACTGATACCTGTAGTTAGATACATTGTAGATGGGTTCAAATGACTATGAAGAAAAATCAATTCTAAAGTACCTGTGACATTAATCAATTATTTTCTATGTTTTTATTCTTATTGTGTTCCTGTTTTGATTTAAGGTGTTTTCTGGATAAATTGGGAATCTATTCTTCACTTCTATGATGTGTTCTACATGAATTGGAATCCAAAACTATTCCCATATAAATCTACCTATCATTCGTAAGTTTATTTCTATTTTATTGGTGGTGAGTAATAGCAATTTTGTCTCAATAGATATATGTTTTGCTAAAAGGGTAATTGTTGTGGTAAACTTTAATTACATTTCCTATAGGATGGAATTGGTGACTAAATGTGTAAAACTGTTAAAAAAATTCAGTTTTAAAAAGTATGCTTGCTGGGGACACTTACAATTGCTTTTAGTGATATATTTATGAAACGAAAATAATGCTGTGTTTAGCAATCTGTAATTGAAACTTTACAAACTGCTCTCTATAAGATGGCATACCCTCTACACTGTTTACATGTTCAGGATACGAAATTTGGTAGTAATGATTGTTCCATTACTGCAGTCATTAAATGACGTGAATGATATTTCGTTACTGCATAAGTTTTTTATATATGTTATGCATATTTTAATTTTGAAAACTTTCACAAAATATTAATGAAAACAATGTGCAATATGCAACAAAAACAAATTAAAACTAAAACAAATTGTAATAGTTTGTTGAAGTTTGTTTGTGGATCCAATCTTTGAAGATGGTCGTTTAGTTTTTTGGCATTTTCGTTTTTGTTCACCTCCGGAAAAACAGCTTGTCGATTTCTGGTATGTTTGTTATGGATAGGGTTCTTTGGTATCCCGAGCTTCTTCTTGCTTGTAGTTTTTTGTAATTTGTTCTGTTAATATTACAGGTTAGTGACTGTTATGTTACTACTTTTCTTCTACTAATTTAAAAAAAAATCTTTTGGTGGTTTATAAATTTACAAGGATAGGATAATGAAATATTTATTCACAATTTCTTCTGCTATAGCAATCTTCAAATTGTCTATTTATATTTCTAGATTTCCAGGTTTCCAGGTTAAATTCTCTGTTTACAGCAATGCTACTGAGTTTTCAGGATCTGCATGTTTCTTCTACTAATTTTTTAATGCGACGATACTATAAATGACTTGGCAGGATCTGCGGCTTCTGTAATGCTGCAATGCAACTGCTCCCCAGGCCCCAGGCAGGATCTGCAGCTTGTTACGCCCACTCATAACTTTCTTATTTCTTTTGTTTTGGTTTTTCGAGTTTTTTCATGGAGAAGGATATATAATGTGGTACAAAGACAACCAAATGCAAAGGAACGGTTTAAAGATGACAAGGGTACGAAGATGAAGATTTTCTACTGTGATACTACTGCTCACTACAGGATCTATGGTGTTGTTTCTTCTACTAATATTAATGATTTTTGATTTTTGCTTCTCAAAACTCTATAACATCAAGTTGACCAAATTAGAGTATGTGAAAACCATCCAAGGTTAG
This sequence comes from Bythotiara depressa, assembly GCA_027564595.1. Taxonomy (NCBI): domain Eukaryota; kingdom Metazoa; phylum Cnidaria; class Hydrozoa; order Anthoathecata; family Bythotiaridae; genus Bythotiara; species Bythotiara depressa. Next base: position 4,958 of record JANTOQ010147928.1, on the reverse strand, counting down.
AAGAAACATTTTCAAACAACTTGTTTATTTCTTTTCAAGTCTGACTGTCTCTTATGTGTTTTTAATAGGTACCTGTTTAACATATTTATAATTTATTTATAAACATTCCAGGGAGTAGTTTAAACATACTTGACTAAACACTTTTTCAACTCCCCTGGAAGTTACTGATTAATACTACTACTGGCTGGAAAAACTCTTCCTTCATGTTCAGATTTAAATGGATAATAAAACCATCTATAACAAACTTCTTTTCCAGACTCTTTCCAGACTGTTCAACTACTCATATATTTTAAAATCTTGAAACTGCTGATATATGTGTGCATGGAGTGAAGGCTGTTTTTATATTTTTATGTATATAAGCTTTCCTAAAAATCTCACTCACAATAGCTACTTTATTTAATCCATAAAATTGTAATAACAGCCATAATGTTTTCAAAATAGAATATGTGTTGTGTGCACACATTTTAATATTTCTTTGAAGCAAGAACCATTTGTATTTTTACATGGTTTCAAATTGTTAGATCTGCACCCCATGCTTATGGCTTGCATGGATGCCAAAATCTGACAAGGAAAAATCGTTCTGTTGTTACTGCTATGATAAAATGGCGGAAACGAAGATACAAATTTCGTAGCCTGCATATTTATCCAATTTAATATCATTTTGTATCATTATGTAAGAGAATTGTTTTTTCTGAAATACAATTTATATTCATTTGGATATATCTAAAGCCAGGACCCAGCTAACTTTCTAATCCTTCCTCTTTACCTTGCTCTTCATATGTATGATTTTTTTTCAGGGTAAAATTACTCTTTCCTTCAAAATAAAGTTGGTTGTCTGACAGAGACTGGAAGTAGGTAAAGAAAGTTATCTAGATCCTGACTTCCCGAGAAAGACCTTAGTCTACTTAGCTATACATTTTATTCTTAGGGTTTTTCTTTAGCTTTCTATACTTACATTTTATTTTTGTTACCAGTCAAATTGTTATTACCTATTCAATTGATGAAAATAATTAAATAAATTGAATGTTTAAAAAATTTAGAAATGACATTATAACATAGCATAGTGTATAATTTTGTGTAGTATGTGATAATATTTATACCCAGACAAGAAAAACATTCCAGTAAAAACTCATGTATTTTCTATCCCATAAATTCTTAGAACTACTTATATATTTATATTTAACTTGTTTTCTTGAATCATAACAATTTCATTGTGCACTGAATATTACTTGTGAATGTCACATTTCCTGCAACGAGGGCACTTGTATGGAAAAATGTAAATAAATTGCTGTATTTGGTGCACTATTGGAGGCACTGTGAGACATTTGAGAGAATCCAGCATACTTAGTTGATTCTGGTGTCCAGCAGCAGCAGCAGCACTATTTTATTGATTCCTCTCTCTAAAACAGGTCAATCTGATGTCGATAATCTTAATTTTACACTTCTAACTCTACCACTAGTATCACACACAGCTCTAATCACCTTTGTCATTCACCAATTCATTTTCTGTAACATTTTTCATCTTTCATTAGAACTATATCTGCTTCCAGGAAATTCCTTCATAGTTTCATCCATTCTCCACTCATTTGAAGGGAAAGTAAATATTCCTTTTTTCAACATGCCCAAAATTAATTCACTAAATACTGAACTCTTCTCCAACAATGGCAAAATACATCTGATTTTGGAAGACAGCGGTTGGAGTCATAATGACTTTTGACTTCATTTTAGTGAGGTGGTTCAGTGAGAGTGACTGTGGACCTTCTGTGGACTGTTTGTTGTAGAAATCTAGATTTTTAACTCCTTTTGCCCAGTCTTCTTTTAGAATGGATTCTAGAACTTTTCTGTCATTGAATTTGGTCAGATGAAAACCTCCAGTGAATCATTTCTCAGACATTAGATATGGGTTTGATGGATGAAGGAACATCTGACATCGACTCCAATATATCATCCACATAGGAATTTTTCTTTAATATTTCAGAAGCAGCCTTGCTAAAGCCTGATTTCCATTTCCACCTGAGCATGATTTTCATAATTCTCGTTCGTGCGACATTTAAAAAAGTTGAAAAGAATTCAACTTTTTCCGCTCAACATTTTGAAACAACCAATCAGATTTTAAGAAAATTCTGCAGTTCTTTTTCTCAGCAAGAAATTGGGACAACTTGGTGATGACATGCCCCAAAAGATTTAAATGCACATTTCATGATCGTATAACTCAACATCTAAGTCTCCGTCTGGTCACCAAACATAAATTATAGAAATCTTTGATGTCCCACAGGAACTTTGACTTGGTAGAACATTGCTTGCTATTGGTTCTTTTCTAAACCAGTTTAGCACTACCACTAAACGATTTTTTAAATCACGTCCCTGTAGCAGCTCCCTGTTGAGTGATGAACCATTATACTGCGCACTGCAATCAAACACAACATGAATGCTGCCAGGTTTCTTTGCATGATATACTCCATGATGTGAGATATCCAACAGCATATTTGGTTTTGTTGTTTTTACAGCATATCCCTTTGAGATTATGTCGTTTATAAAAGAAGTGTAATGTTGATGATAGTTTGTATCTTGTCTCAGCTTCCTCTTGAGCTTTTCGGCCCTCTGAACAGCTTCTCTTCTTTTTTCATGAATTGTACATTCATTGAGGCAATTCATAATATTAGCCTCTTTTCTTCACTCTACTCTGCATCATTCTGACGAATTTGTGATCTTCTTCAGAAAGTGTTTCATCTTTAATACAACAGGAGTCTCTTTAATCTTCAAATTGTATTTGTTAAAGTCAGCTACATGCTTATCAAGATTTCTTTGATTGTTGTATCTGTAAATTGATCACTGATGTTGAAGTGATGATTATTAAAGGGCAACTAACGTTTAAAATTCACTTTTTATTTTTTTAGTCTAAATTGAAGTGCTTTAAAAATGAAGGATAAGTGGTTCAAAAGTTACCAGTTGTTAAAATTTTGGCTTGAATAAGCGAGAATCCCATCTTGGGTAAACAAGATTAGGCTCTGATGGAGCTCTGATGATGTCATAAAGGCTCTTTCCATATATGATAATAAATAGAAGGGAAGATAACACAGAAACTATTAAAGCAATGTAAATAAAACTTAGCACACTGAAATGTCTTGTTAGAATCAACTGCTGCAGTTTGTATTCAATTGCATCCTATTCATTTGTGAATGTTCTCATTTGACATCAGCAGAACTACTATACACCATCCAAGATCGGAAAGCATGTGGACCACCACTTTGACTTGGAATGATTGCCCACGACTCCAATTCTGAAGGTCAATTTCAACCATTAGTAAACCCACAGTCAAACTGGTGAAAACTTTAAGCAGATGATGTTAAGATTTTGGGAAGATATGGCTATCTTTGCAATTTTCAGCAGTAGGAATTTCTTCCTTTTCCATAAGTAAAGCTGCTCTGCTATATGTTCTTGGTAGATAAATCTCTTTAGCTTGACATTTGTCACCATGATGGAGAGCAGTTTCTACCAAACTATCAACCGCACGGTATTTCTCTGTTTCTAAACCAGTATGTGTGTTGATTGTGAGAGAAGTGCTAATTCCAGATACTTTAAAATCAGATAACAGAACCTGTCGAATGAATGTACCTTGACTACTGCTGTCCAAGAACACATGTAAGACCTTCAACTCCTGAATTATTCTTATTTTTCAAACTAACAGGTATGACACACATGCTGATGACATCACTTGATAACTCAGCAGAATAACATTTTGTACCTTCTTCTTTTTTGCACATATCTATTTATTTCTGGTTTGCTTTACTTGCACCTGTTTCGATAGATCCATCTCTCTTCTTTCTTGTTCTATACTAATGTAGACCTGTAAGATGTGATCTGTGACAAATGTGACAGATTGGTCGTTGTGTACATGTCTTGGCTGAATGATCAGCTGTAGTTTCTGCATAACAAGCAAAGCACAAATTCTTATATAAAAACTTTCTTCATTCGTCTGCATTCTGCTGCAGATATTGACTGCATTAGTCTAAATCATGTGATTCTGTGATTATTCATGTGATTATTAACAAGATGGGAAAAAAGTCAGAAAATATATATAGACTTCAAACTTAGTCAGATTAAAATACAACAGATGTTTCCTTTCCATGGCAGTACAATTTATCAGCCAATTATGTAAAAGCAAGATATTTTGACTCCATCATGTCATGGCTGTTATTAGCCATCGATCTTCTAGCGAGCATTGATTCTTGTTTTCTTTTTATTCCCTTGTGTCACATATAACTATCTGTCAGAACACCTTTTTTGGAGATAGAAATTGGTGTTTATATGTTAACCAGGGTTATTGGAGTGTGAAGATTATATATTTTTAATCAGGTACTTAATATTAAAAATATAAAAGTGGATGAAACAGCCCTTTGATGTTTGTAAAAAAACTTGTTAAAATGCCTTTATAGAGTAAGTAGGAGCATGTTTGGTTGAAAATAATTAACTCCTGATGTTGTCAACATTTATGTGTAAAATGCTGTGTTACAGAGAAACTGGCGTTGTTAACACAAACGGGCAGTCGTGGTCTAAAGAAAATCTTTCATATTCTGAGTCATTTATTTGTGATTGCAAAGATAAATTGGATTATGTTTAAACCTACTGACCAGCAAAATTTTGATATACTATGCCACTAGAGAGGAAGTGTCATTATTACTACTATTGCCAACATTTACATTTAATGTTAACATTATATAACTTCATATCTCAATGTCAATGTTATCACTTAAGGATTTAATTTTTTTAAATGGCAACTCTTCCACTATCCATAATACAGAACGGACAAAATAGTTTATGGTAATAGTCCTTTTGAAACATAGAAAATAGTAGTATTGGTCATAAAATGTCACTTGTAATTGAAAGCTAAAATATCTTGTCTACTGTAAATTATACAAACCTATTTTGGTTGCCCCCCCCCCCCCCCCCCCCCCCTT
>JANTOQ010147817.1:0-15067 GCA_027564595.1 Bythotiara depressa | reverse complement strand
TAGCAAATCTCCTCAATTCTCCTCAAATAACCTCCAGCATAATAAGATATGGTGGATAAACTTTTCACTGTCACCCATGAGGTTATCGATTTCAGTTATTATATCACATTTTGTTCTTACAAAACTTAAATAAACTGTCTGATGTCATACTTGAATTCCCAAAATCTCCTCAATTCTCCTCAATTTTACCTGAAATTTTGATAAATTCTCTTCAAATAAGGCTTGAAAATCACCTTAAACCCCTCAAACCTCCTCAAATTTTGATAGTATATTTTTGTGGCCACCCTGTATTATTATTATTATTATTATTATTATTATTATTATTGTTAATACAATAATAAATATTTGGTATGTTCTTTACTGGGAAATATTGCCCAAGTTCTAAGTGATGTCTGAGCTTGGCTATAGCTCATGGAAACCAGGCAAAAAAATAGATCAACGTTCATTTAGCATATTCGAACGATATAGTTTAACTTTTATGCAAAACATTTGTTTACAATGACCATATTTGGAACTTTGAACTCGTACTTGAACAGAACATGCACAAAAATATATCATTGCTTACAAAGATTAGTGGATTGCATTAATGGTTTTCTTATTGTGTGTTTTGCTATATATTTATGTTAAAAACACAGTTTGATGTATTAGCTCCACAAAAAATGGATTGTGAAATGTGCATCGGTTGTATATCGTTATTCAGCAATGTACATACATTTTTCAAGCTAAATGGTTAGCAAGCTTAGATCAACTGCCAGCAGAATGACCCAAGACGTATCCTTCATAAATTTACCAAGTGTACGGTCAAAATACCATATATATTGCTTTAGTATTATCGTTTAGAAGAATGGTGAATCATCTTTCTTTTTACTTCTGCTTGTGAAGAACTCATATATGTGAACTGAACACCTAGGTCCCTCAGTTACGTATGCTTTAGGATTGAAACTTTGTGGTTCTTGCTTGGATGCTTAAATATTATTTCCTTTGTTTACGTAAATAGCTACCATATTGGGTTACTAAGCACAGAAGGTTATTATGGCTCTATAAAGGCCTGGAGTTAAGGCCCTTTTCTGCCAGTTAATAATGATTATGCTATTGATATTGGGCCAAGTATTTGTCAGAAAAACAGACTAGCAGCCTCAGACATGAACTACATAAATTCTGACCATCCTTCCTTCTTTGCACTATTTCACTTGTGTATCAATTTACAAGGTTCCACCTTGAAAGTAAAAGGAAGCAAACATAAAATTTATATCAAGGAGAAGAAAAATAAGAGGTTAGTTTAATACACTACACAAATTCTGCTCTTTTATTTTGACCTTTGTTCTTTTTTCATTTCAAGTTCTTCCATTATTTCAATAATGTATTCTTGAATTATAAGTGCGTCAATTTTTGTTCATCATTAGTTTGAATAAATGAAAAAAAGTGAATACAGTCAACGTCCGATAATTCAACTGCTGTTTATTTTGAACTTTCATTACTTCGAAATAGATTTTGGTCCACAGCTCGTCAACTCCTACAAAATGATGCAGATTATTTCAAATGTTTGCTATTTTGAACAAATCTATCAGACCCTTGAGGGTTCGAAATAGTGGGTGTTGAATGTATAAAAATACGAAATACGAAAAAATGTTTGTAGTATCCAAATATCATTTGCTGCTCTCCCATTTTCCTGCCCTTCCAAACAGTGGCAAAGAGAAGTGTATGATATGTCCTGTGGAAGAGGTCTTTCTGGTATATCGTTGTGATGTCATCACAAGGTCAATGTGATGTCATCAAGGGAATGGTGACTAGTTACATTACCTTGGCAATGTCTTAATTATTCATCCTACTACGTTTGAATAGCATACTAATACCAGAATATGTCTTATGTAATATTGTCATGGCATCATAAATAGTTACATCGCGATAGCAATGTCTTAATAGCTAATCTGACCAGGTTTGAAATGTGTACGATTAGCAGTAGATCGTTTTATTGAGTAGCTTTAATGCCCGAAACAACCCTGGGAAGAAGAGTGTTATTCATAATTAATAATGTTCATTATCACAGAATTAGATATGTAGGTAGAGAGATAGATAGGATTACATCCCTAAACAAACATCTGTCTCTCTAATGAGTGACAGACGAATAAATAAAACTTATTTGTTAAAGGGTAACTAACGTTTAAAAATAAGTTTATATTTTTATAAACAAAAATAATTGAAAAACATTTATGACAGCGTATTTCATAAAAAAAAAAGATTTTTTAAAAAGTTTATGTGAAGTTTTCACTTACATTTATTCTGCCTTTTCCCCATATGCTCGCGGCATTTCGACAACAAAATTTTATATACACAACACAGTTAATCATGGAGTTGAGTATAGTTGTGACTTCACACTGGCTCTATCTATTTAAAAAACATTTAAACATTCAGCAGTGAAGTAAAAATGTTAGATATGTCAAGCACAGAAGAAGAGTCTATATTCGAGGCATCATCCTCTGATACTGAAGAAATTGATATTTTTGACTGCCACCCATTAGAGCCGGAACATACTAATGCGGAATTAGCACAGATGAATTTTAATTTAAAAAGTTAATCTTCTTCCTCAAGCAATGAAGAACTAGAATCTAGTTGCCTGGAAAATATGCACTGGTGTTCTTGTGAAAATTATATTATTATACCAACTTTATTCAAGTCAAAATGTTGTCACGAGTATCAAAGTTTACTAGACGTGAAACTAGATGGTATAAAACGCATTTTAAAATGTTTTTTTTATCTTTTGAAAACTTCTAAAAAACTAATTTACTTCAATTAGATTAGATTAGGTTAGAGATTAGAGCACTTTATCATCACTTCAATGCCCTTTCACTCTGCATTACTTTGTTTACAAAAAACCTGCCCACTAAGTTCAATTAGAATCATTTTCATTGATCTTTAGACAACTTTAACATTTAAAAAAAGTAGAGCTGGCGTGATGTCACAAAATTAATTCCCAGACTTCTTCTTCAGCAGTGTCGAGCATGGAAGGGACATAATGGCGGCAAGTGTGGCATAAAACTTAGAAGCAGTTTAGTGGTTTTAAGTCAAGAACTAAAGGGAAATATGTAAATATGTAAATAATATATATGTAAATATGTTTATTTTTGTTTTGTTTTTTTAAATGTATTTTTAAAGGTTTATAAGCTATAATAAATAAACTTATTTTTAAACATTAGTTGCCCTGTAACATCATTATCCTCTTTAATGTAAAACGTTTGTTTCTAAATTATATTTAAAAAGTGAATTAATATAATAAATAATAATAATAAATAATAAATAGTAAGAGATATATTTCAAGTAAGTTTATGATGGTTCCACTTGAAATATTTAAGTCATATTATATATGTGGAGTGATAATAATAAATAAAATATTAACATACTTTGGTTAATCCTGATAGCAAGAGGTATATATGATGATAATATTTTTTTGTACCTATAAGAAGTATTTTATATTTATATACTTCTTAAACTTTTAATTAATACCTCCTGGTTATATTAAACTTATAAACTTATAAAAGAATCAGAGGGTCTTATTGACTTTTACCAAATTTATTTGAGCTTATAATTCCAATAGTTAACCTCCTGGAAAAATCAAAACATTAAAGAAGTTAGTAATGATTAGTAATTCCAGGGGACAATATACATTAAAAGATTAAGTTGGAACCAAACTGTTCCAAGATGTTGAAGCAGTTTAACAAGCCACATCCAATATTCAATTTTTATTTCAAACCAAAAAATCAAAACAAGAATAATGGCAGACAAGACTGTGGCAGCTCTATTAAATTTCCCAATGTTCATTGATGATGAAAACGTTCAAAGGGAAAGACACAGAAATGGGTGAAAAAGTGAGAGGAAAGGGATGTTTACATTAAAATGTTGTTATATAATAATAACTTTAGACTAAAAATATGGAAAGTGAGTCTTGAATGTTTTATATAATTATTACTAAGGTATATACCGTAAATCCTCTATTTAATGCCCAGTCTCTTTTAAACACCTCCCTCCAATATATATGCCCTCTCTAAAGTCAGGGATATTTTATAAATATTTAATAAATGCCTCTCTTTATTACATACCCCTATTGTAGTCAGTTGGACTCTTGAAGCCTGGAAATTTTACCTAAGGAACACATTGTTTTAAGTCATATGCATTAAATCTCAATGTTGATTGTAGCAAAGACGATATGGTCAGCTGCTTTAAAATCATCAAACCTTAGCAGAACAATATACCTTTCTCCAGTCTCGTATTTTTGCTGATGTCTGAAAGTTTAGAAATTATAAAATGGTAGCTTTTGGAAGGTAACAACAACAACAACTGATGCTAGCTAGCCATACTTCCATGAAAAGAAAAGAGACAAAAAAAAGAGACAAAAGTTTCCGTTTTTCATAGCAAAAAATATTTATTTGTTTACATTTACAATGATAATGAAACCTAAAGAAAGTTAGCAAGGTATAAAGCATTACGCATTCTAGCTGGATCTGCCATTTCTTTTTTATGGCACTACAATAAGGATGGAGTAAAGAGTCAGTATCAGTACCCGTTTATTACCTGGCAAAACACAAGAAAACATTTTTGATTTTGATTTTTAATAAATTCTCCCAACTATAACTTTCTATTACTTATTATAAAAAATATTCGAATCAATGTTCGAATCAAATTTTTGTTGATATAATCTATTTATTTAACTCATTAACAACTAGACGTAGAAGACAACAACTTGCTATTTGAAAATCAATCGAGTAACAATATTCGTCCAAGCTCTTGTAATTTCAAGTTTGCTTTTAAATTTTTAATTATTGTAATAAAGCAAAATTATTTACCTTTTATATGTGTTTGTTTATGTTTATATTTAATCTATTATTTATTTGTTTTCACCTATGAGATCGGTCTGTACGAGCCTGTATGGTGCCCTCGTGGTCAATGTGAATGTTGAATCAAGGATGTTGCTTGAATTGACCAATCTCCATTATGTATTTTCTGTAGCAAAATGGCTGCCAGGTAATAGAAGTAAATACAACCCTTTTATTACTATGTTATCAAGGGTTTTTGTCTAAATGCGCACAGCACAGAAAACAAATCATCTTATATTTTCCTACCAATCAAATGTCTCAGAGTATTTTTGAAATAAATAAAAATATGACCACCTTGCTACCAATTCTTCAAAAAAACCTTTCACTCCTTTACCTGTAAAAAACTCTTCAAAGCATTATTGCTCTTGGCTAAATATTTCTAAGCTTAATTTGGCAAGAAAATTATGTTTTTCACAGTATTAATGTTGCATATTAGCTCCCCCTGTTATACTACCAGCAGCAAAATGTTACCTTCCAAAAGCTACCATTTTAGAATTTCTAAGCTTTCCAATTCGCTGACATCAACAAAATATGAGACTGGAGAAAGGTGTGTTGAATAATCAGATCCAACTCATTAATTAAGAATTAAGCCAATACCTATTTGATTTGATATAACTGAATCTGATGTAGATGATGCAAATGTATCTTTCAAACTTCCCCCCTCCCCCCCCCCAAAAAAAAAACTTTTTAAAAATAAACTCTATGGGCATTTTTTAATTAAGTATTTACAGTACACTTTTCCAGGCTGTTCTGGAACTCCCGAATTGAGAAATATATTTGTAAATAATTAAACATACCGGCTTATAATCTGACATTAATACAAACTTTTGCTATAAAGAGTTATTTCTCTATGATGTAATTGTGGATGAACTTTCATGACTGTTAGAACTATTTTCCAAAATTATAGCAGAGAGATTATTAGCTGCAAAAGACAACAAATAAAAAATTTCTTCCACTCACCATGACGTCCATCGTAGTCACTTATTTCTGTACTAATGCTCCTCGTGTGGTGGCATGTCTTAATATATTATATTGAAACATAACTTCAGTTGACCAAAATAAATTTTAAAAACTGGATGAAATAAATCCTGGAAACTTGATGACTAGAAATACTAGAGCTTTTTGTGGATGCAATGGAAGTTTCCTTTTTAAGAATAATTGAAGGCAAGCACTGAACCAATGCAATAGCAGCATTTTAAAAAAGCTTTGAAGACAAAACTGTGATCGCTTTCAACAGTAATGTTAGTAGAAAATGTTGCAAAAGTAAGTTAAACTGTCAAAACATTAAGAATGATGTGAAAGATATTCAAACATGATAAAAATAATGTTGAGAATGAAATGTTTGTTTATATAAGATGGCTGCCCATCTATATCTCAAGGTGTTCCATCATGTTGTATGTGACTTGTTGGCAAGGATGTTGATGAATGTGTTTTAACAATTTGTTTCCATCTTTGTATCAATTAAAAACCAGCTGGTTGTCTTCTCAACATGATCATCTTCTAAAATACCAATAATATGTATACAAAATTTATTATTAAATTCATAAAGGAATAACAAAGTAATTCGATTTTGAATTATTAAGTAGTTGTGAAATACCTTTTGACTAATGTTGTGATATTACATTCAAAGTAGAGTTTGTTTTGAAATCTGCATTCAACATTTTAGAATATAATAATACCTGTTTTTATAGTTGTTTTGTCGTAGTGAGCCTACATATGTTAAAAGAAGTTTAGCCACTGTAACAAACTAACATAAACAGTGGAGTGGAGCTATGGTACAGTAGTAGAGACTTTTGGGCTCACAATACAAGCATACTAGTTGAATTATATCATAGCACAGTGCAAAGGATGACCAAATAATGAAATTGTGATGATCATGTTTATATGTTTATGTGTAAGTGATGCTAGTAATCCAACAATGTGAATTTGTTCCTGGGGTAAAGTCACGTACCATGTGTGTGTGTGTTAAATGCACTCAGAGATAAAGCATAAAACAACAACTTGATTTTCTATGAATGTTTAGTCACTCTGTGATCCCTGAAGCAGGAATAATTGTATAAAAATAATGAAATTGATCTAATAATTGTATAGATGTTCATTCATTTCAGTTGTAAGGAAGATGGATTTGTTGTGATTGAATAAAACATCACCTTTGTAAGGATACAAAAAAGGTGACAAAACCTTTAAATATTAAGATATTTATTTATAAAACATTAATTGGGAAAAAGGATCATGTGGTACGAAGTTTTTAAAATGTTAGACTTTTGTGTGCTTATATAAATCATTCTTTTTTTTTTACAATAATGATGAAATAATTTTGTCATTTGGAGAAAATCTTTGTTTTCATTTTTATTACTATATACTTTTTCAGTTGCAGAAGCTTCCATTGCTTTTGGGTATGTTACTATGAGTAATTGTATTTGGTGTATGTAGAATGTTCTGCCTTGAGCCATAATCCAGGGCAAAGTTTGCCATTGTAAAAAGGAAACATTTTTTCTAAACCAATTATAATTATTATTGATTTTTTTTTCTGTGGAAAATATTCCGTGAGTTGTGAGTTGAAATCCGACTTTAAAATGTATTTTTAAATACCTATTTTGAATAGAAACAAATAAAGTAAACAAAAGCCAGCTTACTTTAACCCCCTTGAAACAGATTTATAAACCATATTTCATTATTTTTGGAAATACTTAAATGTGGTTGTAGCACTGTAAGTGTTAAGAAAAGATTAGTAATTAGATTGTCAGAGATTTTCTACTGTTACACATTTTGCTTTGTCTTGCAGCTTCTTCACACCAGGAGATTATAATTTATAATAAAGCAGTTAAGATTTGCTTAAAAATCTCTAACCTTAAAGCGCAATGTAATGTTAAGATATAAAGAAGCTATCCATCTACTCGAACTGGTATTAAATTTTATGAATATTTAATTGCTGTGGATAAATTTTAAAATGTCCTTCTAAGGTACTGTCAAGCATAATAGTTTAATTAGATAATTTAAGTAAATAATACATGTTTTTGTGAGTTTATTGATAATCTGTTTTGAGATTCTTAAAAGTTAGGGTAGCTATGGGAATAGTGTAATCTGTTGTTTCTTGTGTCCTTCTATATTTTGTTAGGTCTTCACAGTGAATTGAATTTGACTTTACCAACTTTACTAACAAATGTTTTATGTTGTGATAGAGGCCAATATAAATGTGTTTTTTATTTTTATATCAATGTTTGAATTGAAAACATTATTAAGAGTTAAGTATGCAGAAGATCTGCTTTATACTTAAATAATTTCTTGTGTTGACTTAAGATTTACAAAACACGATGTTACAAACAAGTGTTATAGATGAGTTAGATTTAACAGATCAGAACTGCATTCATGCTTCTGTATTTTGGTAGTCAAATCCTTTTGTTCTAGAATCATAGGTATGCTTTCGAGGATAAGAATATTACAATCACATAGATTGATAAACTGTTGTAATTACCACAAGATGAGGAGTGTTTTTACAAATATATAATAAGAACTAATACACTGTATGGGATTGCTTTGTGGTTTATAAATAAGCAAACCCCTGTTAGTTAGATAGATGTTTAGACAGCATAATTTATACATGGTAGGAAGAAATCTTTTAACTCTGTATCAGTTACATAGCGTACACAGTGACTCTTCCATCAAGTCTATCCTTTCAGTTTTGACATTTTAAGATATTTTGAAATGCCATCATTAGTTAGTTCGTGTTGAAATTGCAAAACAAGATGTTTTTTATTACAGGTATAAAATGATGATGATGATGATGATGATGATGATGATGGTTCTGTCACAGCTGAAATTGAAAGTTCACTTCTGTTGTTTAATGCCATATCAAGCCTCCATATTACTTGAGGAGTGTGTTCTATTGAATCGTGCTGAATAAACTATTTACTAAAATTTCTCTATAATTTGATTGGTAACTACTGGTTACAAATGTTACGTAATAATGTTTTGTTACAATTAAGAAAAGGATAGACAGCTTCTAATTATCCTTCTCGATTTCATTATTATTAGTAACAGTATGTGTTTTATAAGCTATAAGTGTGTTTTATAAGCGTCATTGGATACATCACTAGATATTTCGGGTTTTTTTCACCAAACTGAGTTATTTCTTGTTTAGGCAACACACAATAGACTTCTGTTACTAGATGATGATAAAGACCATGAGATGGAGCGTTTGAAAAGTCATATCGAGACCTTGCTCGATGAGCAAGAGAAACGTAAAGGTACCTCTCTTGGATCTGGAAATGAAGGTGAGTACTTTTAAAGAATTTGTTACATGAAATCACAGGATTTTTTATAAGCGAGAAATTGTTTTTTATCTTTTGTGGTAGGAAAATTATAATTTATAATTTCCAAACCTAAGTTAACTTTTTTTGTATCAAAAACAAAATTATGAAGTCTAGAAAATTATCAGGTCAATAAAAATAACAAGAAACAGAAAACTGTCTTTATATATGAGCTAGCATCAATTAGAAGTATATAGCTAAATTCATTTCAAATATTCTAGTGTCAAAAATAGAACTTTTGGTCTGTAGAGAATTGATTAACCCTGTTTCTTTATAAATCATGTATCACCTTTTCAGTCAGACCCCAAACCTTATTTTAACACATTCAGAAAGAGTATTTTGCTAATTGTAGCCTTCTTTTTATTAGGTGAAGATAGCTTATCAGGTTTGAAGGCAAGATTAAGAGAAAAAGGTATGTGGCTTTGCTGTCATTATTAAATGGATTGGGCACAGTAAGTCAGTTCCAATTTAAGATCTCTATCAAATATAGTATCAGGAGTATGTGTTTACTAACTAAAGAGCTACCATATCAGTTATAATTCCATCGGTCAAAACTTTTGTCTTACTTGTCGGTTAAAATTTTTGTCACCTAGCCAAAATTTCATCACTTTGAACTGACAAATAATTTGAACCAAAACACAAAGTTCAAAAAATCGAAGATTGACAAAAATTAATAAAACAAAGTAAATCAAGTCCATATATTCCTTATTTCTTATTTAAGAACAATAACATCCATTTTATTGTAACTGCTGTCCAAAGGAATTTCCTCTTCCTGCTGTTTTCCCTCATCTCCTTCTCCCTCTTGCCTATCACCGCTTTCATTATCCTTTGGTTCTAATGCAAGTTTAGTAGTTTCCACCTCCTCTCTTCAGTTTCTGTAAAAGCCACTTCACAGTCAAACGAATATAAACCAGTGACAAAGGACTTCATTTTTAATTTGTGAAAACACCAACAAATCAATTTTTCAAGTATGGTTAAAATTGCATCTGGCAAAATTATTTGTCGGTTAAAAGTTTCGTCACTTAGCCAAAATTTCGTTACTTTTGACTGACAGGATTATAACCGATAAGGTATTTTCATCTCAGTGTTTTTAAAGAAGAATGAAGGTTGAAAAATGGCCATTTTCATGATCTTCGCAGAATTCTGATGAAGAATCACTGTAGTGAGAAAATGTTTATTTGGATATGAGTAGGTACAAAGAAAACAAGACAAACAAACAAACAAACAAAATTAAGAAGTCAAATAAATAGTTTACTACGTGCCTAATTAGTAAACATCTCTCTTCTTGTTTGAAGATTTTATAACACTTGCAGTGATCATGGAAAGCAAAGAAAGAAAACAAAAAGTAAAAAGTAAAAAACAATTCACTGGTTAAACACAAAATATGTTTTTGTTCACCATGTTTGTAAACTGAAGTATTTGTGTCTTTATTTTTAATTAAACAGTGTACGGTACATTGGTAAAATATGTTTGCTTTATGCACATTGCTGTATTTAATTAGGACTAATCTACTCAGTGTAAAAGGAATACTTCCTTGTAGCTTTATGTTTGGAAAATGATCAATCAATATTAAAAATTTGTTTCGTTTTAAAATACACTTCCTTCTTATACTCCTTATAAATTATAAATTATTTGCAGTTAAAAACGAAAAATCAATCTGCAAAAAGATTTAGAGAATCGAAGAATCACAATTGAATTGATTTTAAAATTTATGTAAGAATATAAAAGTAAGGGAAACAATTGTTTGTGCAAACTTTATGTACCACTGGGTATTTTTATAACCATTTAAATGTTCCAAAAGTTTGATACACTGTTTGCTAAATAAATAGAATATTATCAAGGTTAATTATGTAATAATTACTTTTTTTATGACACAATTAAATTTTATAAATTTTTATAAATGTTGCCCATCTAGGACTGTTCGGACATCAGTATTTTGTCAGTAATCTCCTAGAGTCCAAGTTATTGATATTCTTAATAGCTTAGCGTTCAAGTACATTAATTCATACAGTTTTAAATAAATTCGTCTTCAGAAGATGAAGTTGTTATAAAGTAACTAAGTGTTCCTCTTCTGCACTGCTTGTGTGCTCTTGCCAGTCATATATCTGAAGTTTCAAATCTCTCATGCCTATGTATGTCACAACATCAATGGTTTGATCGGGAACCATGAAAGCAACTCTCATTTGGTAAATGTATATTGTAGTAATATGTTGGAAATTTATTATATGCCATTTTAAGCAGTTTTTTTTAGTTTCTTCAGGTTTTTCTGGAATACATCAATTTGTGATGTCACCGCCCACCGCACAACTATACATTGAGAATATTAATAAACATGGAAGTTTCTTCAAGTTTAGGCAAAACGTATTAATGAATCAGACTGTTCTGAGGATTTCGATGATACTGTTAGGATTTACATGGGTTATGGAAACGAATCAGAGAGTTTATAGAACAGGATATTAAAAATATATGTGCTTATTTTCTTCTCTTCTCTCATAACACTAAACTTCTATTTCACTGCTGTGGAGATCGCTATATAAATCTGTTCCATTTGAAAGATATGCTGTGTGCTAAAGAATAAAGATGAAAGAGAGTCAGTTAATAATAAAAGAAGAAAGACATAAATAAACAAACTTAAAAGTTTTTTACTCATATATTGTTGTTTGTGTTGGAAAACAATCATAGGGTTAATTATATAACTCAACTAAGTTTGTGATGAAATCGACCATGGTCAGCGCTGACGTCACGAAGTTAAGAAAATACCCTGACCTTAAAATGCCTAAAACGTTAGAATGCCAAAACCATTTGACATAAACAAAAAGCATTTATCTTACATTTTAAAGCTCTATGACTTCGATTACGTTCAAAAGAAGATTAATTCTGACGTTAATCCCCCCTTTAAGCAACTTATTAATTTTACTTCCGCAGTAAAAGGCTAAAAGCACAGCTCAGTAAAATATCAAGAAAAATAATTTAAACCTGTTATGCGAAAACATCTCACAATAAGAAGATCATAGACAGATGTATTTATTTTACCATCCTCCTTAAAATTGATGAAAATTTAATTTGACTGTTGTTAAAATGAATTTTTGTTACGGTGCAAGTATAGTTTTAATATTTTTAAGCTGATCTAAAAGAAGTACAAATATATTTGTCACTATTACAGCCCAAGTATATTTGGAATAAGTACATTTGTATAAGTACTTGGTCTGAACTGATTAATAGATAAAATGTTATGCACATGGTAAGTTGAAGCAAACTTATTAAAAAAGAACATTCTTGCATCCTTAAATGATATTTTTCTTGAAAGTTTCATTTTTAATTATAATCACAATGCAATCCAAAGGTCAAATATTTTTTATCTTTTTGTCAATATCAATGTGTTGTTGTCATAGCAACAGTTTGATTTATATTTTTCATAAATGTCAACTCACATGCACTATCATAATATCTGTTGTTGTCATGGAAACAGGAATAGATTGTAACCTGCAGGCTATTTCCTGGTGCGTATGAATGTTATGCACACACATGTCCAATTCATAAGTGTATTTTGATTATTTGCACGTACAAAATATTTAACAAACATTCACCTAATACATAAGATCATTTGCTAGAAGTAATTATAATATGGGCCAGTTTATTTATATTTTGCCAAAACATTTGTAATGCTTGTAGTCAAAACAAAAAGGTTTCATATGGTGCTATTTTGTCAGGAAAAGACATGGTACTGTTTACAGGACATACATTCTTGTAGTAAACATTGCAATGTAATGTGACACCACTACACAGCACAATATGTCATTGTCAACATATATAATATTGTTGTATTCACAATTTATATGCACAAGCAACGATTCACTGACCCCAAACGATCCATAGACTATATTTTATTGTTTTATATTTGGAACTTTTTGACTTTTCAACTTTCATTATAATAGATGTAATTTAACACCTCTGTATTTATTTACTAATTCGTAAAAGTTAACTTGTCATTAGAAAATATTTTAAACGTTTATCAAATTTATAACTAGTTTTATGGTACTACGTTCAATTATACTAAAACTGTCAGAAAACAGGCTAAAATTGCAATTTAATGTCTTGTACAAGCACAATTGCTAGTGTTGCAAATAAATAATTTCTAGAAGACATTGGCATTTGTCAGAGATGTTGGATTAACTAAAAATAATATGATCGCAAAAAAGGATTTTGCATTTACATTTCACATTTATCCTGCTAAAGAATTGTAATACGAAAATAGGAAATGAGAATGTATAATCCTTTTTTGCAATCATATTATTTTTAGTTAATCCAACTCCTCAAACAAAATTCACTCCTCCACTGACTTAGTTCTTTTTTTAGCCAAATAAAATAATCACAATCCCAAATAGAGACATAAATTCACAACTTGGTGCATCACAGAAACCATTTCTCTTTACATGTGTGATCTCTTTACAAAATTTACCGCAACTGATGAATATATATTAAGGTTAGTAATGTTCCATAACTCAATGGCATATTACTAAAAATTCCCAAAGTCTAATTAGAGTTTGCCAGGTCTGCCTTATTTTTCATGGCTTCAAGAATTTATAACTCCTTGCCTGTGGTAATACGGCAAGCTCACGACTTAGACTTTTGGAATAAAATAATAGATTATTATAGAAAACAGTAAGAAGTGGACAGGGGCCTATTCAGGGTCTGCTGTAACAACATTAAAAAGCTTACTTTTAGCAGGTTTCTGCCAGCTGGGTATACATACTTTTATTTTTAAATCGTTCTTTTACTTGTAAGTAAAACTGGACACATGTTACATAGCAGCATGTAACATGTTACGTGTTAAGCACTGACATGTTTATACTGCTTAAATGTTCAAGAAATTGAATAAATCATATTTTCAAAATAGAATCATAGTTAATATGAAGGACATAGAAAAGTTATGAATTTGGGGTGTTTTCAGCATTTTTCAGCATGTTTTAGTATAATTGAACATAGTACCTTAAAACTAGTTATAAATTTGACAAAACATTTAAAATATTTTCTAACGACATGTTTTTTATTCCTTTCTCAAAACCTTTACAAGTTAGTAAATAAATACAAAGGTGTTAAATTACGTCTATTACAATGAAAGATGACGAGTCAAAAAGTTCCAAATATAAAACAATAAAATATATTTTGTGGCTAGCATCCAAGACATAGACATATAGCCAGTCAGTAGGCACATAGCATAGTCATATAGTCAATTATATCCTGGGGCCACCAGTGAAGTCCTGATTGAATTTAAAGCACCCATTTGTGTTATGGTAGCTCTCTCCTCGTTCTATTATTCAAGCAAAGTGCTTCTACTCAACCAGGTAACTCTGAAATTGATGTAAGGATTAACGCCAAGGCAGGGCTAGAACTCGGAATGCTACTAACTTCGCTAAAGGCTGATTTCCACTGCATATAAAAAGTCGCGCGTGCGACTGAATTCTGCAATTTGATTGGTTCTTCGAAGAAGTCGCGCGCAAAAAGTAGAAACCTTTTCTACTTTTTGTCAGAGCGCGCAATTTAAACAATTAAAAGGGGATTCCTAAAGCAGTCAGGCGCTTAGCGATTTCAGTGGAAATCCGGCTTAATGCTCCTTTAAGATACTTAATCCTATTCAGCCTGGGGGGATCCATCCCACCTCCCTCCCCTGTCAATTTTTTTGCAATATATATTGAACCACTGGAGCAAATGGGATGATATTTTGTGACTTTCTCAAATTGGTAACAAATTTTTTTTAGATGTCATGATGTTGGAAAGAAAATAATAGTCAAATATGCTAATTCTATTTGATAAAACACCCTCACGTTTATTTTAGAACATCCTCAGGTTTATTTTAGAACATTTAAAGTAGGTCAATTTCTTGGTAAC
>JANTOQ010147594.1:0-25112 GCA_027564595.1 Bythotiara depressa | reverse complement strand
CTTACTTACTTACTTACTTACTTACTTACTTACTTACTTACTTACTTACTTACTTACTTACTTACTTACTTACTTACGTAATCCGTTTATCTTTCCTTCAAGTTGTGATATCCATAACTTATATAGGTGATTTATGTCTTCTTTAAAATAAAATATTAATTTATAATATTATTACAGTTGGATAGGCTATTTATTAAGCTTTTAAAAGTATATATTTTTATGACCTGAAAATAAATATATGAAAATAATTAATGATTCTCATCAACCCTAAGCTGAAGGCAATGTATACCCTTAAAACAGAAATGTACAGAATAGCAAGGTCTATTGTGAAACTACAACAATAATATGGGGTACTGTTTAAATTTATGCAATCGTTAAAATAAAATTAACAATAAAAATTAATTAATTTTTTCCATAGCACGAACCATGCGATATATTCATGCGGTCAAAGAAAAGTATCCAAACGATACATTAGTTTTTATGACGTATGGTAAGCTATTAAATATTGCATGTATTCTAGAAAGTGCAAGGAACATGTTTGTTTTTTGACAGAATCGCTCCTACGTAAGTTTCGTCTATATATGTTTTTTATTTATTGTTTCCCATTGTTCGCATTTCGTTACCCTTAATACGTGTAGTTTTAATGTCACCTTGGTTAATGTATCTACCATACACAAAGCTAGCAATTGCACATTGTAGAAGATTTAATTTCTAGGTGTTTCTGACGGTAGCGGTGAGTATACAGTATCCTTGTACTCGAATTTGGACAGTAGTAAAATATGTGCAAGAGATTAACGGAGTTTAAAGTCAGTATAAGTCTACAATTTTGTGTTTGTTCCAATTTTCACACTCGGGAAAGAAATGTAGTGGCTTTATATTGTTGACATGTGTTTGTTAATCTTTGAGCTCAGATAACAAACGCACATATATCGCAAGGCAGAACAAGAAACCGCACATTGTATGGATTTGCAAAGACCGAAGACCGTCCGCACGGTCGATCCCGCAATATTACTTGTACTTATAATTCTTGATTGTCAGTCCAATTCGCAACCATTATTTGCATTTCGCATTATTTGCATTTCGCAGTCCCAGTCCCCTTAGTAACTTATTTGTTCGCTTTAAATGTCCTATTCTAACACGTATATATACTTTACAAACTCTAGAAAGAAAACACAGAAAATAACTAATATTAGATTTCTCAAGTAATATTTTGTATTCCATCATTGTTATGATTCTTATTATATCGATTGTTGTTCTTCTTAGTTCTTAGTAACCGCCTATTTTAAGTAACTGATGGCTGAAGAAAGGCCCTGGCAATGGCTGTTCGTTTACAAAATTTGATAGAATTCTTCAATTCTTCAATAGGATGATTAGATATCACTTAAGTTATTTCTTTCAGGTGTACGAAATGACACTAACGCTATTTAGCAAGTAGTTCTAATACAAAAAGGTCAAGTCAAGCTTTTTGCGTTTTGTATTACTCCTGTTGTGGATTAATGTCGTAGTGCTTGGCTAGCTTTAAAGTCTGGGTAGCTAAATCGGACAAAGAGCTTATAAGCTAGTAACTGTTTAACATAATTGCATTATGGAACTTGCAAAAGAAACGATTTTAAGGACGATTACTCGATCGTGCTGGAACAAAAAAATTCAAAAATTGTTAAATTGTTTTATCATGTCATATATCATTAGATCGGAAATTTTATGTAGATTAATATAAAATTATATAAAATTGATGAAAATATAGTGTATTTACTTGCATTTTATGCCGTACCAATGAAAAATGTCAAAAAATACAATTTTGCTCGTGGGTTGCAAAAATGCAGACGTCGGCAAAGGTCACGTGACTAACACCGCCATTTTAGTTTCAAATGATAGAGGAAGCTTAGGGGTATTTATGTGCCAAATTTGGTTATATATCCATATATAGTCTGGAAGATAATGATGGAGGGGGCACAATGTGCCCCCCCATGTGCTCGGAGCCCCAAAAAGCCCAGGCCTAATAGGGCTAAGGAATATATTTTTAACAACAATATATTTTCAACAGATAGCCTTGACAAAATTAACTTCATATACTCAAAACAACAACTTTAATTGTAACTGTGGAATAAACACATATGTGCTATTTTCAGACTTTATCGCTTCCTTTTCATGCCAACTGACACGACCAATCGAGAAAACCAATAATCCTTTTGCAGATTGGTATTGTGTTTACTTAATTCGTAGATTAAGTAATCATTGAATGATAATATTAAATATCCTCATATACAAATTCTGCCTACGGAGATAATTAAAAAATTTAATTACGTAGATCGGGCTGGACGTATTGTCAAATACAGCGCCTCAATGTTTACGTTATATCTTCAAGAAACTATATTGTTATTAAAGGTTACTGTTAACTTAACTTGCGGTTACTGCAATAAAGAATCTTTTGAACTGTTTGTTAGAAACTATCAGGATTCCTTGAACTACACCAACAAGCAACAAGTTTTTACCCACGATGATACTTGGTTATTTAAGATACTTACCAGTAAAACATTAGAACTAAGGGAATACAAGTTCCAAATCCTTTCAAACACGTGATATACAAGACCGTGTTAAAATTCCACCCTGACCTTTCTGCTGAAATCTTCACAACGATAATCGTAGTACCCCCAAAACACCTACATTAATTAACTAATCCCTCCCACACCCCTCCCCCCACCAATTCTTAAATTCAAGGAGAAGAACCTGATGTACACCAAGGAGGACGGACATTAATTAATTAATTAATTGCTATTTCACATAACTTTGACGTACAAAAATATTATATAGGAAAACGTGATTGAATGATGAGATGAAGGAATATCCTTTTTCGTTGACTTAGATATAATCGTTGATTATAAATGTTTTTACTGATAATATAAAGCTTATAAACGTTTTTTCCTATGAACTAAAGCTTTAAAGAGATTTACACGTTAGAATGAAACACGTGGAAAGTTATTCCGACGAATGGGTTGCAACGTTGGATAATATATTTCTTTCTTTCAAAAATACTCTGAATCTTTATACGATAGTTTGTCTTAGATAGCCTTCTGCACTGTCTCCTTTTATACAAAACCCTTGATTGCATAGTGTCATAACGACAAGCAAGAGAAAGTAATATTCTACAAATCAACTCGCGAAAAGAAAATATCACCAGTCGCCGTTCACTCGATGAACATTTACTCGACATTATTATTCAACGAATGTTAATACTCGCCGTTCACTCGCCATGATACACAACCGATGTGATAAACGGAAGCTATATTATATTTGTCACAACGACAATCACAATGAATAATAACTTTGTCGTCCAATAAATAAATCATAAGTATGAGAAAAATCATATTCAAGTAATTTACTCAAGAAACAAAAATTTCACTCGAAAATATAACTCGACAAAATATCTCCACTCGCAGATCACTCGCCATGTTAAACATCCGATATGCTAAACAAGAAATGAAAAACGATACCATGATAATATAATTTCTACAACTGTTCCACCGACCTCGTTCTACAACTGCTCCACCGCCCTATGAATCACAAACCAATCAGAATGGATATGTGGTACTAATTTTAGAGGAAAAGTACAAAGGTAAAGAAACAACCAATCAGAATTGACATATGGGACTAATTTTAGAAGGAAACTACAAAAGTAGGGAAATACCTTACATAGAATGAACAATTCAGAAACGAGGAAGAAAAGGTATAAAAGGAGGAGAAACATTAGAAATAAACAGTGTTTGTTGGCTCAGTCGAATTTGACAGCAGAAGGAAACGGATGAACGAGAGCAGATAAAAAGAAGTAAAGTTGAGTGTTATATGTTAATATATTTCCACAAGTATTTGTTGTATGTTTGAGTATTAATCTTGTAATAAAGTATAAACTGAATAAAAGAGTACTTACTGTAGTTCTGGAACTGAGGATCTTTGATTGTGAGAGGATGTTAAGAGTGCTTTAGGAGTAGCCATATGTTAAGCCACACCCACTAAGTAACCAATACTGTAAACTGTCATTAAGTAGAGCACTCAAGGTAAAGTATATATAATATAATATAAGATAAACAAATATATATAATAATACTAACTACTAAAAAGAAAAACGGCCTCTCACAATAGTAGGTTTGTGTTTACCTCTATTACTTGTGAACTAGCTGGAAAATAAATACTTTATATGCGAACTGGAGTAGGCTAGGGCACCCGTCTCACGTGCGTTTGTGTAGCTGAAATGGTACATATATAATATTTTGTAACATGCTTAAGGACCATTAAAACAATTAACCTATCTAGCAAATTGGCAGTGTCTACAAAATACTAAAATAGATAGGATTAGAACAACGCAGTTTGTTTATAAATATTAGGGCTTATACAGTTTAGAATGATAATGTGAATGCAGACCTTGAGTCTGAGAACGAGGAAGGAAAGCTTTTATCTAAGTATCAAACAAGTCAATAAGAACTGATCATCTGATCCTCTTTAAGATGGATGAATTGGTTAAAATCCGAATTGTGTTCTCAAATGGCTATTCTTATATTACCAAATCATAAGTAATTTATTTGGCTTGGAAGCTGATTACAAACAAGGAAAATCTTATCAACATTTTTCCTGTTTACTTGTAACAGGAATCTTTCACGAGATACGTCATTACACATTATATTGTATTGATTGTATTGATGATTTGTATTGGTACAACGAGTACAAAAAGATCCATATAACACATGGGTTCTTTTGAAGAAAGATGCCCGTGAACTCCCAGGTGGGTATGTTGAAGCTGGCTATTGTACATGTATTGCTTAGCTACTATGAATTTTCCTTTTTTCAATGTTTTGAATTTATACCGTCCTAATTGTAGCTCCATAAAATGGAACATACTAGAATGCGTAATGTATTGCATTCTGTTTTCAAAATGACACCAAACTTTGTTGTATAGTTGCGATGAACGCGCAAAAATGTTTGTAGATTATTTTTAGGTTACCATCCCGTCATGATGAAACACATTTAAGCGAATAATATATATATGAGAGCACAAAGCCACTCAATAAACGTAATAAATCTAACAAAGGAAAATTAGCAACTGTCACGAAACTACAGTTTGCAAAACTACAGTGGTAAATACTTTGAAATAACAGCTAGGGGTATCCTCTAAAAATCTTGCCTTAGAAATAATGAAGTAAAAACGACCAATACTAACTTATGCTACGAAACATTGCCTAGCCATGGAAACACATTGTGACGTACACCGTGTGGAATAAAATTATCCAAAATTTAAACTGGTTTTGAATTAACCATACCTTTTATTTGGCACTTATAAAGCTCTTAAAAACAGATGAACTGCAAAATGACAACAAATTTTTCAAACTACAAACAGTCCAAAATGTTGTCAGCCTAGGAAAAAACAAAGCAAATCCAAATACATCTTCAACCAAAGCAAGAAATAAAATAACAATGAAACAAAACGTGACTGTGGGTACACAGCACACTGAAAAACATTTTATTAAAGATAAGCCAACCAATGCAAAGACTCTTAGATGTAGTTCTGTAATGCTTTTAGAGCATATGCTGAAGGTAGCACAAGTTATAGTTACTGTACGATGTGGTTCGCAGTTGGATTTGGCAGTATCACTGAAAAGGAATTTAAGGACCAGTATTTTTTGTGTTAAAATTGTAGTTTCAGTAAATAAAACAAAAAGTACACAAAAGGCAACCCAATGTTTTTACATTATATGTTGTATACCTTCTGTTACATTATATGTTGTGTACCTGAAGTTACATTATATGTTGTATGCCTGCAGTTACATTATATGTTGTATACTTGCAGTTTCAGATTAACATTTTTGTTTATTTTCAAGGTGGAAAATAAAAATATATTTACAAAATAGTAGTTTTACCACCGTATATATAAATAAACAAGATTATATTAAAATGGGTTATTAAAGACGTAGTCATTGCTACTTTCAACGTCCAAACACCCAAAACGGAAGGGAAAATACCAGAACTGATCTCCTCAACCGAAACAACAAAACACGACATTATCTGCGTACAAGAGCATAGGTTCATCCATGATGACCTAGATACAATAGAACAGACCTTTGGAAACTGGAAGTTGATAACATGTTCAGCTTGGAAAAACACAATGAACGCATCCACAGGGGGTGTTGGTATGCTTGTTATCCCGCATGCATACAACGGATAATGGTACCTACCTTCAATGGAATCCTCAAATTACTGTTATCTGTTGCTACAGTCCCACCAATGTACAAGACGAAACTAAAGTAGAGGATTTCTATCATGACCTGTCATCTGTTACAAGGCAAATACCAAAACGCAACATCTTGATCTTTGGCGGAGACATCAAATCGCATCTGGGACAAACAGACGGATTCAAATATGCCTACCACCTCACCACCAACATAATTGGCATCATGCTAAAAACCTTCTTCAAAGAAAACAAGCTGCTATGCCTGAACACCAACTACTAAAATGATCCGGACAGCTGTGGACGCATGCCTTACAAAATGGAACAAAAGCGCAATCGAGTAAGTAATCATCAAGACAGTGTGGAAAAATAATGCCAAAAACTGCAGAGCATTCAACTCATTTGTCACTGTTTGATCAGATCACCATATCGTTTCTGCTAAGATCCGTTTGACCCTGGAGCAAATAAAACTAAAACTAACAGGAATCCACCTTACAACTGGTTTTGTGTGGCAAACAACACCGAGATTACCAACAACATTCGGTGAATGTTAAAAGCAGGTTCGCTACTCTCCAAAACGCCGAAACAACCAACACAGCAAACTCAACCTATAAAAACTTCGAGGCAGCATGTAAAGACACCGCTGCTGAAATTATACCTTTGAAACCCAAGATGAAAAATAACATCCCTTGGGAAACAGAAGAAGTGTACAAGAAGCTTAAAGATCTCCAAGATGCAGCAAAAACCAAGAACTCAGACCAAACAGATGAGAAAATTGCCAAATTAAAAAAAACACAGACATCGCTCACAGAAACATATGAAAAAGAACGTGCTGAATACCTGCAAAAGAAAATCAACACTATCGAGAATGCGTCTTGCAACATAAAATCAGCTGTTGCATGGCATACAGTAAACGAAATAGGTGGGGAAAGAAGTGCAAACAATGCAAAACTGAAACCATATAACCAAGAAGAAAGAGTAAAACTCTGGAAAAAACATTTTCAAGATCTGCTAGGAGAACCACCAAAAATCAAAGAAGAAACAATAAAACCAGTTGTGAGGAACGAACTCGACATCAGAAAAGGACCGTTCACCATAGAGAAACAGCAGGAACTCTAAAGAACATCCAAAACGGAAAAGCTTGTGGCCTAGATCACATGCCGGCTGAAGTCTGGAAAACGAGAGAATTCAATGAGATTCTGTAAGAATCCTGTAATGCAGTATACAATCAAGGACCAATAGATTTGTGGACAGAAGGATGCCTGTTGCCTTTCTCCAAAAAGGGTGACATGGGGTTGACCAAAACATATCGTGGTATCACTTTGACGTCAATAGCGTCCACAATATACAACCTCCTGTTGTTAAACAGAATAAGACCGGAAATGCAAATAGTGCTGCGGAAAAACCAATGTGGTTTTCGTTCAAATCGATCTACAACGGGTCAAATCCCCACCATCCGACGCATCCTAGAAGGTCTTAAGACCAAAAACCTTCCTATCGTCCAACTATTCATTGACGTCTCGAAAGCATTCGACTCGATCCACCGAGGGAAGATGAAGGAAATCCTGCTACCTACGGTATTCCGCACGAAACGGTGGGTGCCATTATGAAACATTTGTGAGTTTAATCTGGTTATGTTGATCGGAATTGAATTTTACAATATTAGTCCCGTAAACAAATTCAGTCAATGTCATACTCAATTTTGCAAATCTACGAAAGATTGTAAAATTTGACGGTCACAAAAATTAATGTAAATTAAAAAGATACTAATTAAGAACGGTACATACCAATAAAATAATTATTGCTAATATTAAGGTCATAATAGGTATATACTCACTACATTACATCAAGAGTTAATTATGTAATAGCTTTGAAAAAGTATTTGCAAATTTGTTACTACTATATTCAGAGAACCTTTGTATACTTAAACGTTTTATTTGAAACCTCTACTATAGTATTAAAGGGATACTTACTCGTTATTTGTTATGTATGGTCCTGTTAAGGTAGCCCGAACTTGCGAGGTCTATATGTTAGACCTGGAAAAACACAAGAAATTATTTTTGTATTTCGATTTTGATGAAATTCTCTCACTAATCGATTTTCTATTATCATAGAAACGTCAGAATCAGCTTTCGAATCAATTTTCAAAGCATGAGCCATAGCTAACGTTTCATTCTGATTCGTGTGAAATGACTCTTCGTCATTTTGCTCCTAGAACAAGAACGTTTTGTGTATTATTTTTAAAACACGGTAAGGTTTACAGAAATGAGATTGGTGATGTTGCTGTTTATAAAAATAATTCAGACCTATTTTGTAATGTTAGCTAATAAGCACATAGGCCTACGATACGAATTTAATCAGGCTATGTTCTTATAACTAATAAATAAGTTGAGCAATACGAATTGGATGTACGTTGTTGTTAAAAGAGTAGAAAATAATAGTAAATATTGGACCTACTTTCTTCCCGAGACTATTTTTTCCAAGTGACATATATTGACAGTGTTTCTCTGGATCCTTTGTTGATATATCTATTTATCTAATCACCAACTGCACGTAGATGACAACAACTCGCTGATTGAAAATCAATCATGTAGCTAAATGTCAAAACGCTTGCATTTCCAAGGGTACTTTTAATTTTTTTATTCACAAGGCAAAGTTTGAAGTTTATATTTGTTTTATATATTTTTGCTGGAAAGCCCTGTAATTGCTAGTGCACACTACTTTGTCTCCCATTTACAATCCATCAGCTTCATTTAGCTGTGTTATTCTAGTTTATATCAACTTTGATTCTTACAGATTCTAGATTCTGTAAGTTAACCTACCTTCCTTTCTGTAGCCATATTATTTAACCAATCAGTACACAAGTTATTTTTATCAACCAATCACATTTCTACCAGCGGTTTGTTCTCTCACACGTATCACGATTTCAGTTATTTTATGACTTCAGTCGCACGCAGTACTCATTTTAAATTATTATTCATCGTTTATTAATTTTATCATCAAGGTTTTAATTTGTAGCTAGTTGAGAACTATAAATCTCCTGTTTCTGTTGTATGTATTATGATTATATTAGATGTACGTGTTGTATTGTTAACAGAAAAAAAACCCTTTTCAATCATTCAACTGTAACATTTGTTTGGTAAAGTATTTAACATTTAAGGGAATGTCCTGTCCATATATTACATTTGGTAATTCCTCCTGGAAAAATAAGATAGTTAGAATTTTAAGGGGTATTACCATGCAGATTAATTTTTTATAAGATGTAATAAGGCTATAACAGTAGGTATTTCTCAATTGCTTCTATCATGCAAGTTCCGCAGTCATAGGCATAACTACGTGTAGCAGAAACCCAACCGTAGTCTTGATAGCAGCGTTAGACGAGATTGGAGATGTTTATTATTAATAAATATATCAACAGGCTGTATAACGTTTAGAAGAGTTATATTAAATGAAGCTAAAGAGGGAAGATTACGTATATTTGCACCAATCTTCGGTTGTTTCGTATAACAAAATGGTTTACATACTAGTTCGAAAGATATAAGGAATAATAATTGTCCTAGGAAGCAACTCATTCATGAACAGTGCAGTGAGATTATGTTCATTTTGTAAAAGATGGAGAGTAGCCGACACTATCTCCTGTACTAGGCTTTCTAGAACAAGTTCCTTGTACATCCTAGTTCCTTGCACATATTTCTTCCTCACATATTTTGAAAGGAAACCATTCATGTTATGAATAAGTGAAAAGCTTGACATATTTATTGTCCTTTAGAAGTTTAATGGAAAATTGGAAGTGCACCACTGTCGTAAAATTTAGAATTTGTCCTAAAATTTAGAATACCAAAACAGTACAACAGCTTAACTAGACAATGACTTCTATTTAGTTTCTTTATGAAATTTGGTGCGTTAAAACTTTCACGCGTGAGTCCTAGAGTGCACGCTAGAACGTTTTCCCGAAATCGCCAAATCATGCTAGTGATTTTCCGTTTAGATTAATTAAGAAACCACTAGACCTAGTCTGTATTTCTCTCAAAACAGGTAAAACATTAATCCCACAAGTAATGATAAGAAACTCATAAATAAGGAATTAATTTCAATAATGAACTTCGACTGGCGTGAATAATCGCTGGAATTTAAACGCGATTTTAAAATAGTACTTTAGGAGAAATAATAACTGACTACATTTATTTTCGTTCATGTAATGTATGTTGTTCACTAATAGTACAATTCATTAGAATACCTGTTCCCTCTAAATCAGACATAATAGATGATAAACTTTATCTAAGTAATTGTTTTGGTTTTTAAGCTTCAGCGAACTCCTTTAGAATACAATTAATTAATGGTTGTGGCTACGCAAAATTCAGTTACACTATAATCTAGTGAAGGCATAATCGATTACTTCAGACAACACGCTTACATGTTAATGGTGGTTACAGCATCGCATAATATATGAACAGTAGTATAGTTATGAGAAAGGTACAATAACATTGAACACCAAATACTCTAAGAACTACAACACAACACACACACATACACACACGGACAACAAAAACAATAGGGACAACAACAATAACAGCAACAGCAACAATGACAACAACAACAAAAACAGCCTAATCAACAATTCTGCGAATGAAAAAGTATCATATCATACGGAAGTACAAACTGACATTATTATCGACGAGGTAACAATTGTCATTATTCTTCCATTTTATTTCTTCAAACTACTATTATGGAACACTATGATATTAATATTTCTTGAAGTTGTCGAAACTGAGTACGGTTCTAATACGAATGTACATTAAATTTATTTACAAAAAACAGTATATGATATTTGTAAACCTATCTAACTGATACCCGATGATATTAACTATAATTTCTGAGTCACTTCGTTTTTCATGTTATATTTTTCTCTAACTTTTCTTCAAATATTTTATTGATTCGATTCCCAGTTGGTTTTAGTTATCTTCTGGACCTAGTTTGCCTGTGTCGGTCTTTTCGTAATGGTCCATCCCCTCAAATTGATTATGCAGTTACTATATTTTTGCAGATTATAACAGCATATGTGTGTTTCCTTGTCCTAGCCCATGCAATTTCAGGTAAATACTTTACATTTCTCTTTGTTCTAATATTTATACATCTAAAATCAAAAACTCTTTTATGTTTCATTCGAGTACCTAATTATGTACTTACCTTTTATCCAGGTATAGCTCTGTAGTACTCAAATTACTTTTATCAATAAGGGCATGTGATTAAAGTCCTGATTGTAATTAAAGTTCTCCTTTGTGTTCCGAATGATTGTCAAGCAGTGAACTTCCACTCAAGCAGAAAAAAAGAAACACAGACATACCGCTACATCCACATAGCAGATGTATTCACACAGTATTCTCTAATATGCGTGTACCAGGTTGGATCATTTATATCGGATTAATATAATTTTTACTAAGTAATATATCTCTCCCTTTTTTATAAGAACTGGAAGCTCTTTGAATTATAAAGCGTTGCTACTTTTCAGTCAAACAACTTGATTTGATTTTTAGAGAGGTACCGTCGTCAGTTAAAATCAATGAAAATATAAATACGTTAACAAGGACGATGTCGAACGTCAAAATCTATTTCGTCAGCCTGTAGATCATATTCGAAAATTTTTCTATAGCATTGGTTATGAACTTATTTGGACTGTAAATATTTGGTAATCGAAATCGTAACAAGAAGTACTACAGCATTGCAAATTATGCCTAGCCTAGTCTTTAAAATCTGGAACACAGCAATTGATGAGAAGGGAGAAAAACCTTCCTGAAATCATAGTTTAGTTCAAAGCTTTTTCTCTATAGAATATGCTGAAACCTACAATAAATGCTTCTCAAAACGTCTACATGATCAAAGCTTTGAACTGCTTACGACAAGGTATGGGTAAACAAAGCTTTAAATTTCGAATATCAAACCGAAATGCCCGTTAGCTAAAGAAGAAAAACTCTCTTTCGTGGCTTTCATATATCGACACTCTCACCTGAGTTACTCCCCCCTAAATTATGGTAGCTCTTAAGTCCATGCATCAGAACAATCAAGTTATGCAGTTCTTTCTGTGTAAGAAGGCCGTCGAGTTAAGTATCTATGAAAACACACTAGAAATACGAATATTTAGTTCTTTATTAGAGTTCTGTTTAATCTATTTAAGAACTTCCTATTCGAAGGTAATAACATTAAAAAACGTTTAACATCTCTAGAAATATAGAAAATTGAGACGTGCTCTTAACATTCCGTTCGTGATGAAATATAAAGTAAATAATCTAGAAAATGGAAATTCCAATGTCAAAAAGTAAAGTATTTACTAGTAATGGCAATTAGGAAGATAAGAATACTCCTACCTCCAAGTGCCATACCAGAAGTGGTAGTGTTGCAGTTTGACTGAAAATAACCGCAAAGATTATGCATTAGTTTGATGTATGTACCCAGACAAAGTAGATGTAGACAGTTTCACACGTCTAGCACAGCAAGGCTATGGGACGTGGTAAGACTAATTTGAACATGTCTAAAAATACTTCTTACGCACTACTCACACAACGCTTTTAAGGTTTCTCTTGTAAAGCTGGAGAAACTTTAATAATGTAAGATTTATTAAACTAGTTAAGAAAACAGAGTAGGATAAAACAAGTAATTACTAAAAAGGTTCTAATAAATAAAAACGTTAATGTTAACCTAGTCATTTTTTGCACCCATTTACCCGCTATGCTGTACTAGCATTCCATAATGAAGTAAAATCTACAAAATATATTTTGATGAAATAGATAAGCATGCTATCTGCGAAAAAATAAAACAAACAAATATATATATATTTATTCTCAAATACAACCTCTCCGTAAACCTGTTGTTTTCTTTGCGAATTATAGGAATAATAGGAAAGAAGTATCATCACCTCACATAACAAAAATATTCTCGATATCGACGATCCTAGAGATACAACCAAAAGTTGCAACTGTCGGCAGAAAGATACCTGTCCCTTGAATAGAAAATGCCTGCAGAAAAACATCGTTTATAAATGTAACGTGAAATCTACCAACTCAAACGCCGGAGTCAATTACATTGGACTCACCGAAAATACATTTAAAGACCGAAACTCTTTTAATTTTAAGTACAAAACTCTTTTAAGTACGAAAGTAAAGCGAATTCAACTGAACTCTCAAAATACATTTGGGGATTAAAGAGAAGTAACATCATGAACCCGATTATAACATGGACAATCGTTGATCACGCAAAGCCGTACGTTAAAAATAAAGTGACCTTTGTTTAAATGAGAAATATCACATCATTAATTCTCGTTTTAAAATTATTAGCGAAAGATCGGAACTTATTATTACAAAGCGGTGTCACGAAAACAAATATTATCTGTCTAATTATAAGGCAGTCCCTTCTGACAAAACGTAAGACTTGGATTTTGTTGTAATCATTGGATGTTCAGTCGTCTGATGATCGCCGTATGGCGTGAAACTCAGAGTAAAGTTTTAAAAGTTATAAATAAATGTGTATATGTATATATATACTTTACTTCAAGCCGTACAACCTAACTCGAAATATTTGGAGGGAAGACGACGTCACACAGCTCCCTTTTATAATTTATTTCAATAATGAAACAAATCAAGCAAACAACATACTGCATGTCAATATGTTCAACCAAACGTGGCAATAACATTTTGAAACATTTTTAGAGTTTGGAATTGATCACTAAGAAGAAGTGTATATCAAAATATTGAAAAGAATGGTTAACAGAGGCTGCAATCCAGAACTGGATCAATCCATATGTACAGAAATGTGTGGTGAAGTGGTTGGTGTGTTGTAGAGGAAGGGTTTAATCAACAGTTCCGAATTTTCTCATGATATGGATAAACACTGGGGAAAATCTTTTATCATATTATGTACTAATTATACTGCTTATGCCTGTTAGGTTTATATAACTGTATATTTCTATCATACGCTCTTGTTATAAATTTGAATAGATTTTCTAGAAA
This sequence comes from Bythotiara depressa, assembly GCA_027564595.1. Taxonomy (NCBI): domain Eukaryota; kingdom Metazoa; phylum Cnidaria; class Hydrozoa; order Anthoathecata; family Bythotiaridae; genus Bythotiara; species Bythotiara depressa. Next base: position 10,898 of record JANTOQ010147594.1, on the reverse strand, counting down.
TTGACGTCACCGAAAATAAAAACCACATTTTGTTAATGCGGTTGTGACAACGGTTTTTTTTTTTAAAGTGTACATATTTTGCATTCCCGTTCACAATGTGTGAATAAATGTTATTTACCATGACAACAAGTCTCTACCAGAATGATATCAAACTTTACCTTTGGGGGCTTTCAGCAATAAAAAATTTTCTACTGCGCGCCTATGCTTGACATTTTTAATATCTAAACATTTCGTTTACAACCAAAATAAGATTTTAGCCAATATATGCAAGGTAATAATCTTGCAACTGAATAATTAATTGTTTCGTGTGTACTCTGACTAAGTAGTAAGTAAAGTGTATCGTTTCATTTCCGGTACTATAGACGCGCATATATTCCGGTACTATAGACAAGCATATATTCTGATTACCATAGACAAGCATATATTCAGGTACTATAGAGAAGCATATATTAGCGGCGATTTGGATTAAGACCAGTGCAGCTACGGTAAATTCGTAATTAATCATCCAAGCTTCGGTCAAAGTCCTCTGAATATTTTTCGGGATTTTGCATGTCTTTCCTCAAGTAACTCGTTTTCATCCATTTCAAAATAAATGTTTCTCAAATTCAGGAGTAAGCTGGTGTGGATTACACGGTTATGTATGCTTGAAATATTGGACAAAAAGCCTGTTCTTCCATTGTTATAAAATATAATGAAATTAACTCTTTGTGAATTTAGAGGGACTCAGGAATCAAGCCATAAAATGAAGAGTAATGAGATTTATTATACAAATTATACCTTGTTGAAATACAGTCAGATAAGGATTTTAAATTTTAAATGTAAAAATATTCATTGAGCAATCCTAAAATACTGCAGCAGCGGATAATGTCATGGTTCCTGAGGGAACCATATTAAAAGGGGCGGTCGTCAAAGAGTTAACAAAAAACGAATTTGAGCGTCTGTTAACGACTCTTTCAAGCTCAACAATATTTGGATTATACTTTGATTTAATTTTTAATATATATAGTTTTTCTATTCAAAGATATAAAGATACATCATACCCACAAAAAGAAAATTAAAAATGAGAATAAGATATCATCAGATGAAAGAAACAACAAACACGTGTTGTACACAAGAGTGATATTGCCAGCAACCATTGCCTGAGATACTAAAACTACTAAAAATATACATGGTTATAGGTAACTACGGATTTAAAAAAACAGTAAAGAAATAATTAATATTAATGATTCATAAAACGTTTACTTTGAATAATAAACGTGATAACATTTGAGATTATTATTTTGTCAGAGTTGATATTATACCTATCACTACAATACAAGAAAAGGTGATGATTGAGGGGCTATTCAATGGTAAGAAGGAAATAATATTAGCATGCAGACTGTCAAAGTGTGTAAACCGTTGAGGAAAATATTTAGGACAAAGAAATTGGAAATATTCACTTGTTTTAATCGCATTCATACCGCATAAGCAGATTGGGTTCATAGTATTTTGGAAGTTGCAAGTCAAAAATTAACTTCACAGTGACAAGTAAAAATAAACTAGAAGTTAGCTTTCGCTATAGTGCCCCAACGAAGCATTTTAAAAATGTAATGATGTTCCAAAATTAATACAGGTTCGTTTTCGGTCTTATTTATTTGGAACACCGCTGAAAACGAGAGAGGAAAAGCTTATAGGACATTCCCAAACCTAACCAGTTGAACGTGTCAATTGTAAAAGGTGCCTTAATAAAATTTAAAAGTACCTATAGTTATGTTTCAATAAAATGTTCCTCGACAATATCACAAAAACATCAAAATCGTAAAAAATGTCATGTTACAAAGATTAGCAAACAAAATATAAAATCAAGAAAAAAATAGTTTTATCACTCCGTACGTTACTTTAAACTGTTTACTAAGTCCTCAGTTGATTGGTTCGTGTTGCAGCTATTTAATACAAAAACGTTTAAGTATATATATATTAACATAAAATACAAGTTTAGTTGTAAGAAAAGTTTATTTACAATATTTTCAATGATACTCTGTATTAAACATGCTCATTCATATCTGGGCCGGACTCTTGTTGTAATCTTTGTTTACGATTCATTTTAAATTCATTTTAAATTAAAGTTATATGCCATGATCTATAGGCAATTGCAAGACAGCAAGGTGTAAATAAAGACCTCAATTATTCAACTAACAACCTACATCAAAGTTTCAATATAATATACTTAATATACTTAAAGAATATATATATATATATTTCATTGGCTGGCGTGTATAATTCCTATAAAGTTTATAAGTTTCATTAGCTGTGTCGCAAAACAAAACAAATTTTAATTATAAAAATCGTTCTGTGGTGGTACAAATGTTTCAAAACACAACAGCCCAAAGTTTACTAATAATAATGTTATTCCAACTGTGTGCTACATAACGATGAAGCTAGCTAGCTATTGCATCTATCCTTTCGTGTCGGTGAGGAAAGTTTAATTAAAGGTACTATTCCTCAAATTTTATTGTTCAAATTGTTAAATACTACCCGCTATTACCGCGCCTATCTTGAGATATTCCAAATAAAAGTATTTAATTTCCAAAGACCCCCATTTATTCCTCCATTTTAACGACTTCCCACAATAAGGCTTATCGATGTGTATTTCATCAGTTCGACGGTGTATATTTTGGATGATTCGTTGAGAAAATTGAAAGAAAAAGCTTTTCAAGCTCATAAGAAAACTTCTCATGTTTTGTTTATACTTATTGTTTTGTTCATACTTATTGTTTTGTTCATACTTGTCAATTAAAAGATTTTATTTTTTATAAACTATGCGAAACAACACAGCTGGCTTCCATGGAAATGGAATCATTCATCAAGCCTTTTATAAATCCATAGTCATACGAAGGAAAAGTTTCGGATGAGCATGATAAATCGAAAACAAACTTTTCATGGACAGTAGAAATAGTAAAAACATAATACATTTATTTTGCAATGTTTACGAACAATACTATTCCAACTGTTTACTACATAAAGATGAAGCTAGCTAGCTATTGTATCAATTTTTACGTGTCGGCGAAGAAAGTTTAATTAATAAACTTTAATGTACGACATGCGTAAACAAAACAATCCTTAGTTAATTAACAAACTTTTACATTTCTTTTGCACGACCGTAACTGTAAAATAAATTAAAAAACATCCTGTCAAGGCAGGCGACACTTTATATTAAATGTATTATTCTAATACAATCGTAACAAAGAAACATAAAAGTTAATTCGAAGAAAAAAAAGGGGGCTTGGAGGAAGCTAAACTTACAAGGTTTCAAGGTATATAAACGTTCAAGGTTTCGTGATGGTATTTATGTTTCAAAACAGGTGTTTAAAGTTTGCAAACAATTTTATTCTACATCTGTGTACCATATGATAAGGAAGCTCATGTAGTTACAATACAAAACAACTGGGATAAAAGACATTATTTAACAGAACAAAGTATCTGAAAATTGGTAGCTAGCTACCTAGTTAGTTTTCCACTTCAAAAACGTTAGCTATATATGTTTTTGGTATAGTTAGCTTACTCCGTATTGTACAAAATTTACCAGACAATATGGGAGACATTCTACACTATACTACAAAGGCTCTCACCACATTTAAATAGGGAGAAGATAGCTAGGAGAGATAAGCACCTAAATTTAGGTTATCCCTCTTCAAAATAGGTATATTTTCCGTAGTTAGCTAGCTCCATTTTGTACATAATTAACTAGGGAGCTTGGGGGACATTCCGCTCTCTACTAACGTGATAGCAACAACTTTCTTTAGCGCTGGCATTTCTGGAGATAACATTTGTTCTTAGGAAAGCCTTCTAGAGATAACAATTTTGTACAAAAATACGGGAACTTAATAATCTCCATTAGAAACAAGTTAGAGTATCACAAATTTCGTTCATAGGCTCATTAATTTAGAAAAAAAGACTGGGTACCAGGTTTACAAATAAATCATACTTGACGAATTACAAAAGGTTTCCCAAGGTCTTGCGCTGTAACTCTTTCGCTGGGGACCTTCTCTCCCTTCGAGAGCAATAAATGGAAATAAAATAATACTTGTCGAAGTAAAAATATGCCTTCCGATTAATAATAAATTTATTTATTGCTAAGTAATCTGTTAAGTGGATTTACTTGTTCCCAGTAATTTCTTTTAATCACAAGAAATTATTTCTTATGTTAGTAGATCGAATTTCCTTACATTGATTGAGATTAAACTCATTGAACGGCATGTATTTCTTACAGGAAGTAACATTTTCTATATCGAATCCAATGTAAGTGCTTCAATTACTTACATTGAGTGAAATTAAACTCACTGAATGTCGTGTATGTCCTACGGGAGTAAATTAATATTTACCGGAAACAATGAAATACTCCACATTGGAAAGAGAAATAACTATCTGCTTAAAGTAAATATATTAATAAATGAGTTATTTACAAAACTAAACACTAGGGAATTTATTGTGCTGAAAAACAAAATAAGTAAATAACTATGCTTATATGACATATAAGTTCCAAAATGATTAAGAGGCTACTGCAAGTAAAGCGACCCTGAAGTGGGAAGAAATGGGAAGCAATCCCAGAAAGATTTAGATCATTTTAAAGCAAACCCATTAGCCATAAACAGTCCTTTCGTAAAACAGATTAAATATTGAGAACATCTCAATCTCTGGGCCACCGGTAAAAATGTTTATGTTCGGTAGCCGTGTGGACAAGTAAACTTTTATTAATAATTCCGAAACTACTTGAGCTTTTAAGCCGACATTTTGTGCGTTTTCCTACAATCTTATATGTAATAGGACCCTGTTGTTTATTTTTGAAGGTATTTGTTTCCGTTGCCACCGTCACCGGATTATAAAGTGTTTTGCTAAATTTTAATTTTAGCTAATTAACAATATGTATTTGCTTTGTTTTTATAGAAACAAAAACATTCTGACATCGCAGAAGTGCCATTTGTAAACTCGTTAACACTTTAATGTATAGAGTCCCCTGAAATGAATAAAATCAATGGTCATTTATTTACTATTTTGCTTTTTGAAGGGGGTTAATTATTGGAAATATAATGTAAAATAAATTTGGTAAAAGTTGATACTTACGCATTATAGGGTTTAATATTATCCGCTTATGAATTAAAAATATTTTATGAAGGTGGACGCGTTAACCCTTTTCTGCATAGCGAATCATTTGCTATATAGTTAACATAACTACAATTGCAGATCATGCTGACTGGGATAAATACTGCGTCAAAATCAAATAATATTGTATAGTATGTTTGACCATGGCTTATCTCCTTCTTAAAAGATTGAGGAGTGGTGAAAGCTCCGGGTAGCTCATCCTGTAAATTGTTGCGGATCAGTTGGCTTCGGATAGTTAAAAAAATCGATTTACATATATAAATTATACTACTTTACATGTATTGTTGCATCTTTTATTGTAGTTTCACAAAATAACAGCAGTTTTTCTTTATCATAAATGATACGTCATGCACTAATGACTTATACGACGTCTCATAATTTTCATTCGAAGTTTGTATTTGCAAGACAACGAATTACGCTTTCTGGGTATGGTAAGTAAATACTTTTGTACTTTGGTGCCACAATCTTCACAATTTTCTTTCTATGGAGATCATATATAATTATTGTTACAAAGATACAGGTGAAGTCGTCATGCAAGAGACAGTTGTTATTTATTCAGTAAGATGGTTTAATATAATAAATTCACTGAAAATAGGAAATTTGAGGGAAAAGGGGTTAAAATTGTTTTTTTGAATTGTCTGTTAAACCAAGGAAGTTGGCTAAACTGGAGTGGAACCAGCTGTTTGCAAGAAACTTAACGAGAGAACGTGTGCCATTGTGGTCGTCTACCCAGAAAGCTAGATGTTTGACCAAATTAGAAAGATTTTCGAGTCTTATAACATCACACCATTGCAAATATATTCAAATATGGAGGCAGACGAGACTTCACTCCTTCGCTGTGAATGTTGCTTTCTTTAAAATCGGGAATAGTGTCATGAGCACGTACTTTCGATTCCTAAAACACTTATATTTTTCATGGTTAGAATTAGTATTTCGTAAATTTCTCAACATGACAAGTTTGCAGATATCTCACCATATATATATATATATATATATTTTTTAGTGTGAAATATCTACAGTATATACAATAGAAATGGCTTACACATTTATAGTATAAATATTAATGACACATTAGTGTTAAATTTGGTATTTGGTATATGTCTAGATATTTACTTTTAAGCCACAGTCTACTTTAGTTGACATATCAGCCATCCACCCTTGCGGTACTACTACTCAAAAACAGTACTCAATGCAAACACTTTTCAACGCGAGAAATGAGTAAGTGGTTCCGTTTTCCTTCTAAAATGGCATTTTGCCCCTTTTCAACTGTTCTATACAACAGTATAAAAGCTTGACAAAAACACCAAGTTTTTAGTCAGTTGTTGGTGTTAGTTAAGAAGTCAAAGACAATCCATCTGTCGTGTTCCAATGGCTGTGGTGGAACTTAAAGGCTAGTTAAACGGTTTATCGTATTTTATTTATTATGTTGTTTAAAGCGTAAAGAAATTATTACTCCCTTCAAGCGTTGACCTTACCTAGCACCCTCGATGCCATAAATGATCATTCAAAAGGCATCATAACAATAGGAAGCTATATATAGAAAATAAAAACATGTTTCATGTTTGTTGACTTTGTATGATTTTCTTCTCTGGAGCCTACAACACTGGTCATAATATATTGGAACAAAGCGCAAAAAATCCATCTGTCGTGTACCAATGGCTGTGGTGGAATTTAAAGGCTAGTTAAACGGTTTATCGTATTTTATTTATTATGTTGTTTAAAGCGTAAAGAAATTGTTACTCCCTTCAAGCGTTGACCTTACCTAGCACCCTCGATGCCATAAATGATTATTCAAAAGGCATCATAGCAATAGGATGCTATATATAGAAAATAAAAACATGTTTCAGGTTTGTTGACTTTGTATGATTTTCTTCTCTGGAGCCTACAACACTGGTCATAATATATTGGAACAAAGCGCCAAAAATTCAAAAATCAAATTCCACAAGTGCTGTGAAAGTGTTCATAGATATAACTACGGAAAGAATTAAACTTTTACAATTTACCAATGACTTAAGACTTTGGTACTTTGTTAGAGACGTAACTGTGGCTATGTAGCACGGTTGGATAAGGAGAGTGGTCTGGCTATCCACCTAATTGGTCCATTTGAGGCCTTTGTGACCTCATAAAATATGGCGATCAGTGAAATAAGGGAAATTCCTGATATCTTTCTCACCAACACCAAACCCCAATCTCCTGCAGTTGGCATGCGAAAGGAATACACGAATGGGTATAAAACGGCAAAAGTTATGGTCAGAGTTGTAGCTTAATACTAGGTCTTGTCTATCCTCGACTAAACGTGTTGAACAAACACACAGGCCGCCAACGTACGAAATTTTATCCGGTTTCATTTGTAAACGTTTTTTAATTAAGCCGAAAAAGTCTTAACAATTTATTTGGATGAAGGATTTATGGACCATATATCTATATTGCGGTGTGAAACTTGGTAATCTCGTTCCCAGGGCTTTTCGTTTTGCAGTAGTTTTCAACGAGACGTACGCAATCATCAATTGATGATTCTAAAACTTTTTCGGCAGCTTTAGTGGAAATCAAAATCAAAAATCAAAACCAATAACACTGGCAAAAAGGGAGACAAAATATTTTCTAACAGATGGCCAGATTATGAAAAAAATCGGTTATTAGCTGTTGGCTAATTTATGCACATTTTCGCAGGAATAATATCGCAAATTAGCCGAAATTGCGAAATTTTCTGCCATCGAAATTTTATTCATAAAGTATTAAAATTTAATTTAAGTGATTTCAATTTAATACGACAGCCAAAATGAGTACGGGATGATAATGAGAAATTAAATTCAAGAGAAATTATTAATAATATACGAGGGGTGTTTTATACATTATTTATCATCCGGAAACAAAAATAAGAGATAATTTTAATGACACAAAGAAAATTACAATCGTAAGAAACTATTACTTAATACAATAATTAACAAACACGTAAAAGGAAATGGACAAGAAAAATAATCATAATTGCCGTGATGAATTTCATGTTTGCGAAGGTGACTGAGACCAAGATGGAGGCTAGTTAGTAATTTAAGTCCTCGAGAATAGTGCACGTAGTATACATGTGATGCTTTAGGGCGTCTGAATCTAAGTAGAGACAGCTCAAAAGACATTAAAGATTGCTTGCATAATAAGGGGGAACGGTTGCCTTGAAACGTTCTGTTCTATAAGATAATTCGAATGATCTAAAGGACCTAATGGTAGAAGATAAAGTTCGCGTATCAGGTAAACTAATTTTGAAATATGCAGGAGCCATATCTGTTTAAAGTTTATAATAAAATGATAATATCTGAAACCATCGTATATCATTTAGACTTTCCAGTTCTAACTCTTCATAAATGTTTTAACGCGAGGCTCCATATATAGCGCTAGTTATGGCCAAGGAAGCATTATACTAAACAGACTCATAATATCCCATAATCTAAATGTGGCCTAATGAAGAATTTAAAAATATTAATTAAGTTATCTATTAGTAGAAAGTTTTATAGACGTTTAATTAATACAATTCCTTTATTAGCTTTTGATTTTTTTTCCTATAGATGATTATTAAAGTTTTTTGTCTATATATCCATTCCTAAATGTTTGTGAGCTTCCTTGGAAGTCACTGCGCTATTATTAAAAGTCAATATCGGAATCAAAGTAGAAGGATGTCTAGTTTAAAACACAATTCCGTTAGCTTGTTTTGAAGGATCTGGATTAAATGAGATTTTGCATGTATAAGCCCAATCTGCTATTAACAAAGGATGTTATAAAGCGAAGATAGAGCGCGAAACAAAAGACATTATTTTCCATTGGTATGAGGTGTGTTTTGTATTTAGATAATGACCTTTTTCTCTCATTTGATACTTTTACCGAAGATGAAAGAACAACAATAATTTAAAATAATTTAATTTAACTTGGGTCATCAAGCACCACTAAAACGTGGCCAAAATATGTCTAATATAGCTGTGTTGTTGTAGCTAGCAACCAAAATTTAATAAAAAATCGTTTAAAAAACTCCTTATGTCACCAGTTCTTGGGCCTACATAATAACTCTAGCAACTATAAACCAAATTAAAAATATTCAATGTTATCAAATATGTCTCCCAATCATAAGTTGTCAAAAATCTCACCATTTAAAAAATGACAAATCTAACAAAATACAGTTTTTCTCAATATTGTCACGAACACGGATTTTCGATTCGTAAAATACTTATATATTTCAAGCTTAGAATTAATATTTCTTGAGCCTCGAAACATAACGAGTTCGCAGATGTCTCACCATATATAATATTTGTTTATTTAGTGTGAAGTATCTACGGTATATACAATGGAAATGGCTTATATATTTATAATATGAATATTAAATGGCACACTAGTGTTAAATTTGGTATGTAAAACTAGCCTTTTTAGTTTTACACCACCACCTACTTTAGTTGAAATATCAGCCATCCGCCCTTGCGGTACTACAACACATAAAGAATACACAATGAGCAAATGGTTCCGTTTTCCTTCTAAAATTGCATTTTGTACCTTTGCAGCTGTTGTCTACAAAAGTATAAAAGCTTGCCAAAACGCCAAGTTTTTAGTCAGATGGTGTTAATTAAGAAGTCAAAGACAATCCATCTGTCGTGTTCCAATGGCTGTGCTGGAGTTAAACGGTTTGTTGTATTTTATTTATTATGTTGTTTAAAGCGTAAAGAAATTGTTACATATATCGAATCAACTCACTTCAAGCGTGGACCTCACCTAGCTCCCCCGATGCCATAAATGATCATAAATGATAATAAAAGGTGTCACAACAATATAAGACATTTTCCAAAGGTTTGTTTCACTACTGTAATGACATAAAGTTAATACAAGCTTATAAATATACATTTTTACATTTGACCTGTATGTAAAAATATGCAGAGACTTTTGAGGGTGGGTAGGTAAGTTTAGCAGAAATATATTTTCACAAATATGCCAAAACTAAAAATAGGTACTGAAAACAACTGTTTACTTTTCCAGATATTAAACTTGTCTGATATATATATATGAGGTAGAATATAAATGAAAACGCAAAGTATAAAACTTGTTGATACTTTATTTGTACGCTAAATAAAATAATAAAATATATTCGTATACACTCGTCAGTTGTGTGTATAAGTGAATGGTGAATGATGATAAAATCTTAAAAGTTGATGCCGTTGCTATGGTGATGTATATAAACTAAAGGTAATTAAAATTAAAATTCTATAAAACAGAATTAGTTAAAATCTCCATCGTAGATGTATATGAATTCATAGTATCAAGCCCTTTTCGTTGTAGCAGTGTTTCATAAGTGTCTAATTTAGATTCAATTGGAAGTTTCATAAAAATATACATTTTAAAATACGGTTCTACTAAACAGTTCTTTTCGGTACCACATTTGAAAACATGCTGGTAAAATATATCGGAACCATTGCCAGTTCTACAGGATGAAATATGTTGTTTGTTCGTTTTCTTAAATTATTAGTTTTCCCTATATAAGTTTCTTTACCATCCCACATGTTGCATGTAAGAAAGTAGATTACGTTTTTACAACTACATGAAACGGAAGATCTAATTTCCCAAATTGTTCAATTTGACGTTGGAAAAGAGTCGCATTCCTGAAGGTATTTTTCCCATATTCTACATCTCTTATCTTTGCATTTTTTAATATCCTTTTCTGATGTTTTCTTTTTTTGACTGGAGTTTGAATGTATCAATAATCTCTTGATAGATTTAGGTTGTCGTAAACC